>WBMY01013264.1:853968-890756 GCA_013397315.1 Donacobius atricapilla
TTTTTAATTTGTGTATTAACAGCAAGAATCTCAGGGCTATTCCAGAGGCAGAAATTGGATTGGCAGTTATCTTCATGTCTACGGAAAAATACTGCAACCCTCGAAAGCAGCCTGATTCCAAAGGTAATTGGAAGAAGGGTAGTAATAAGTTACCAGCTTCAAAGAGGCTGTATTTCTTTTTGTGTAGGAGCATCAATTATGATATTTCTAGTTGTTCTGTTTTGCAAGACCATTGAAAAAGAGTGACAGTCTATGAAAAGTGTGTATGACTCCAAAGAGGTAATTGGTTTTTAATGGTCTTGCAGTAAATTGCGATGAAAATTATATGATTCTTAGATGTAAGTAAAAAGTAGATCTAAAACTAGCCTAAAAGGCAGACACGTGGAACAGTGACCTTGAAAGGAAAGGTACTTTAAAAACATTTGAAGTTTATATTTTTAGTGACCCCTGAATTCATGTCTAGTTTGAATTCCATGCTATTCTGTCTTTTTGTAAAAGACTGGGATAATAGGGAAGTAAAAAATGAATGTCAGAAATCAAGAGAACAAGAATGGAAATAACTTGTTAAGGCTTGCTTTTTTTTTCTTTTTTGCCCTTTGCACAAAAACAGAATTTGCTCTAGGAAAATACAATCACCTCCAGCACAGTTCAAAACTAAAAATAATCTTTCCATAAATTAAGACAATGAGAGATGATTGCCACATTTGCTGAAGTAGTAGTTCAGGAGTGGACATTTCAAGTCTTGACTTGAAGCTTGTATTTGCTAATGCGGTAATAACAAAAGTCTTTGAGAGACAGAAAGAGGTTTTGTTTGTCTAATTCTCTTTCATGCCTCTTCATGTTATTCTATATTTTACTCCTATGAAATTTTCAGAATTATGTTTTATAGATTTTTCTTTGTTCTACAAAATGTTGTATCAGGTAGAAAATCCTACCATTATTTTAAAAAATCGAAGAAAAAACTCGTAAGTTTGTCTGTATGTGTAGGAACACTGCTTACTTGAAAATGTATTTTGAATAGTGAAAGACATAATATGCAGTACTGACAGAGATGCTGATTCCTGTTTCCAGTCTGAATGATTCAACTGAACAAAAGTTAAGTTGTCTGAATTTGTGAAAACACACTCTATATCTGAGTTTAAAGGGAGCAGTCATTAAAATTAAAAAACTTGTATTCCAGATGCAATAATCATGTTAGAGATCATCATAAAGGAATAAATATAAGGAATTTTGTGGTCTGACAGTTTTGTATGATCTATATATTGCATGATACATATTTTATTTTTGCATAAAATATATACCACATGATTTTTAATTACATTATATACATACTGGTATATGATTTCCTATTATGCTTCATTTTTTTTTAAGCAGAATTCCGTTACTTAATCAGTAGAATATTTAACTAAATCTGGATTCCAGAGTATGGTCCTTTAGAACTATTTTTGTCAGTTTTTTTAATTAATAAATCTGCTTATTTTTTAATTAAAACTGCTTAAGATCATTTTACAAGGATCTCACGTGATCGGGTAGTAATGTGTGATACCACGTGCAAAGAAACACAGATTTGATATTAACCTTCCAGTTCTTCTCTCGTGTTGGTCTTGCAGCTGTACCTGAAAGTTCTCCTGCATCAGCTGTCACAGGCCAAGCCATTTCCCAAAGTCTGACTGTGGATAAAACCGTAATGCCCACTGCTGCAGATAGCAGCACCTTATACATAGCTGACACAGAAGAGCAGACATGGTAAAGTATTCATGGAAATTTCTAGGCTAGTACTTGCAAGTAAAGCAGTCTTTTGTGGTAGGGGAACTGTAGCATTGCCCTGCGGTAAGATACACAGGGTTAGAAATGCATTCAGTAAATTCCTGTCACTTGTCTGCAGTGAGATAATTTCTGCTTTTGACTACTAGATTACAGAAAGCATCCCATAGGATTTTAGGTGACTTTCAAATGCATATGCAGATACTGCATATCTGTCTTGACTGTGTGAACTATTAAAAAATTTCAAGCCATTTCACAATTATAAAATGTATTGATCATAGCAGATTTTACAGTTTGTTTTTAGCACATTGTTTATAAATTTATTCAAAGTACAGGTACAGCTTTTTATAAAAGTGTATCTCTGATTTGGTGTATCTCTGGTAACCTCCTGTGTGTCATTTAGTATTTCTTTCCTCTCTAATCTAGTATGGAGATAGAGAATGCTTCCCAGATGCATAGACAAAGGAAAATGGCTTTCCAGGATACACCTGCCATAAAAAAACCCAGTGGCACAAGTGACAGTGTAAATGCAGGAACATCAATACCTAAAGGGAACAGAACATCTGGGTTCAGTCAAAGAAGTCAGCCTGTCTCATCATCTAAAATTTCAGAAGCTGGCAAACCTCATGAGAGCGCTTCACGTCACCAGTCGAACTCAATTACAAATTACTTCCATGTTTCTAAAAAAAGGTATGTTGAAATGTTCCTGCCATTAATTCCCTTATTAGTATGTTTGTGCTGTTTCTGGAAAATTTTAACTCAAGCAATGTACTTTTAATTTGACACATACTTAAAAAGGTAATTTTTAGATCAAATTCCTAGAATGGAATCAGGTTTGGATGAATGGAATCCATCAGAATGGAAGGTTTTTCCTCAAGGGTCCTTTAAATTTCATAATGCAGTCCCTAAAACCTCAGAAGCTGTTATGTTGTGGGTACAGCTGATCATACTCCAAAGTGCTTTTGTAATTTCTCTGTTTTGTAATTTATTTCTGACTAAGGGAAAGATCTGAAGAGGAAGAAACATCTGTACCCAAACTAGCAAAATTGGAGGAAAGGTCATCACCTCTTCCCAAGTGCACTGAATCCCCAGCTGTGTCAATCTGCAACAGTGAAGCAAAACAGCATCAAAAGAAAAATAACATCCTGGACCCAAACCCAAATTTTGCAGAAGACATGGGCACAAAGCTTATGAGGGAAACTGTCAAACTAACAAGTGATAAAACAGACACTAAAACCACCTCTAGTGAAAATCATGCACCAAAAAAGAGAAAGGAATTAGATGATCTATCTGAAGATACAGAAGCACTGGAAATTGTGTTTGAAAGCAGAGACATAGACTGGGAAGATCAAATGGCAGATCATGACCAGGAAGCTCAAGGAAATGCACGAAAAAAACAATGTTTGGAAACAAAAGGAAGCAGGATTCAAGAAGTGAATGTATATCAGAGAGAGGAGAATAAAGTATTGGTAAGTTTTGTATTCTTCTCATGTGCCTAATCTTGAAATTTGGAACTTTGTTAGAAGGATGCAGTTAGCTCCTTTAAGGAGGAGGCCGCCTGCATACAGAAAGTGGCTTTATAAAATTTGCTTAAACCTTGTATATCAATTTTATTTCAGAATGATTCATGTTTTACCAGTGAACAATGCAGTTTTATATCTACCTAATTGTTTTTTTCATTCCTCTGGGCATTTTTTTCTTTATGAATTGAAAGCTGTTTGTATTCTGAACTTTTCCTCTTTATTTTTACTTTGTATACTGTAAGTAGTATAGGAGAATATATTCCTGGTCCAAGAAAAACGTCTCGTATTGCTTGTTGCTGTGTTAATTATAATGTTGGTTTTTCTTTTAAGATAATACTCAATTATCTTTATGTCAATAATTTTCTAAAGAAACTTTTAGTGGACCTCTTCTGTTGAATACTGCAGTAGTGTTCAACATCTTTTAAGGAAGAGTCTTTTGATGTCACGTGAAAGATTATTAAAATTCTTGTACAAGAAATTTTAAAACAAAACAGAAACAACAGCAAACCAAAATACAGCTTTTGTTTTCTTGATTATTTTTCTGTTTTTGTTTTTGACACTAAGGAAATTTTCTAAGAGATATAAAGAAAACAATAGACCTTGAGTTAACAGTGGTCACTGTGTTGAAAAAAAAGAAGAACAGGTTTGTAAAGGAAAAAAAAAATGTTGAGAGGTCAAGAACTATTAATAACACAATAGGAATAAGAGAACAAGTTTATTTTGTAATTATTTAAAATATATTTTTTACCACTTACTGTCCAGTCCATTCACAGTGTAGGCAGTGTTTAAGTGTTTAAAAGTTTGAATGCATGATTCACTGGAATTTGCAAGATTCCTTGGACCACGTAAGAATTAGTAGTTGCCTGTGCATCCTTAAGTCAGACCAGCTTGACACCTTGTGCTGCTGGCGAAGTGTGAACTTCATTCTGATGCTTTTTTGTGTGTGTGTTACGAACAGGCAAACTATAAAAGTCCTACAATTTAGAGAATTTTGTTTCTTGCTTTTTATACCATCAGTGAGTAGTTACTTTTTATTAGGTCTGACAGTACTTAGAGACTAAAGTTGGTGCTTGGAGTAGTCTATTGAATTTTGTTGCTTGGTGCTTGGAAAGTTTTTTTGAATGAATGTCCTTGTCAGGATTCTGAAGGAGAAAAAAGGTCATGTGTGCAATTAAACTGGTACTTCAGCAGATATGCACTTTAAGATTTTTGCAGAAAAGAGGTTTCATAATTTAATAATGACCTACTTTATTCATATACAGTTTATTTCCAGGGGACTAGGTAGGAGATCTCATGATAAAGCTCCCCAGGTATATTTGCTAACTATTTTCTGTACGTATAGATTCATCTTGTGTATCTGGCAAGACAAAGAATGTGAGTAATTGATTCAAAACCTACAGGGTGCATAAAGCTGATCTGGTATTTTATCAACCATTGAAAATAATCTATGTAATGCAAATCTGGTTTTAAATTATAGGACAAAATCAATCTGCAGAATACTTTCCTATCCTGGTAATGAAATGTCCTTTCTGCACGCATGTACATTTCAAATATGAAATTGAAAATGCTACTTTTTATATTCAAAAGCTTTTACAGTTTTCCAGAACCTGTCAGGACTTGAAAGATGGTGCAGATGGACAAAACTTCCTAGTGAATTATAAAGAAAGAAAAGAAACCCAAGTGAACAAATAATGGTGATTTTTTAATAGAGAAGACCTCCAACAATTGTTACAGTGTGCATAAAATCATAAAAAAATTGAAGTACAGGGCAGTTTCTTTCCTGTCTAAAAATTTATATTTATTTGAATACGTTTATTCTTCCATAAAGAGCAGAAAACTATTTTATGTAATTAAATTCCCATTTCAGTTTTATATTTAAAATAATTTTTAATCAAATAGAAAGAAGAGGAACTTGGATCAGTTCTAACTTCAGAAATGAAAAATAATATCAAGCAAGAGTCACCAGTCTTGGTAAGGAGCCAGCTGATTGTAAGTTTGAACAGTGGACTTTAGGAAGCATTACAAAAACACATCCAAATTTTGCTCTTAAGAACATAGTATTTTTGGATCTTATTTCAAGGTAAAGGAGGTTTAGAAGATTGTATTCTTTAACATAACCATATGTAGATTTGAGTAGTACAGTCCAAGTTGTAGACTGTGTAAAGAAAGAGCACTTGTAGTTCATCTCTGGGCTTCTGTAATGGCATTTGGGTGGATACTTAGGGTGACTGAAACTACATGTAATTGTATTAAGCCTTCAATGTGGTTAATACTTGTACTGATGTTTTTCTTAGATTACTACTTAAAGATCTGCCAAGGATATAATCTTGTCTACTCTGAGATCATAACTAGAATGGAAGAGATGGAGCATTGGGAAAATAGACGTAGGATGCAGTGATTAACAGTAGATAGTGTGCTAATTTTTTGTGGGTGAGATGAAGAAAGGAGAGAATTGTTAGGAGTGGCAGTGAGGCAGAAGAACAGGAGACTAGGCTGAATGAAACTGAAATAAATTCTAAAGAAAGAGAGTGTAGCCAGTCAACAAGGGGCAGAATAATACCTTATCATCTACATACAGAAAAGAGCCCGAGAAGAGGGAATGCTGAGCAGGTATACCAGAGTGCAGGTATAGCTCAGATTGAAGGACTTTTAGTTATATTTTACTATAAAACAACTGTACTGCGTCAGGGCTGGAGCTGTCCTTGAACATAGTTTATGTTATTGTGAACTTGTCCTGCGCCCAGACATTCTTTGGAATCCACATGGATGTAACCCCAGGCAGCAAGGTGTGCTTGCAGACTTGCTGGCATAGGAGCATTCTCATGGACAGGAAAAATTTGATGCATTGATCAAATTCAGCTTACAGCCTTAGACTTGGGAGGGTATCTGTAGGCTAGAATTCAGCTGAAGATGTTCAACTTTGTCTGCCGTGGAGTATTTAAATTCATATTTAAACACAAGAGAAACAAATTTACTCTATTCATGGTATATAAGGAGGCTGAGAAGTTCATACATCATCTTACCCTCTGGCACTGCTGCTGCTTCCCCTCACTGTTTTAATCCCAACTTTTATTTAGCTCTGCTCACGGTAATTTCTCTACAGTTTGTACTGTTAGATATGCTATATGTCTATTCACATGCTTGAATACTTCTTCCTTCCCACACAAGAACCACAGCAAACTGCAAGATGACTCCAGCAATCTTCCTAGCAGGCTTCTGTTGACAGAGTTTAGATCACTGGTTGTCAGCCACCGAAGACAGAGCAGTCATCTTCCTGCAAATACCAGCTATGGGGAAAGGAAAAACTTCAAAATATTCAAAAAGGTTAGTGCGTTTTTTAAATGCTCACAAGATGGCACTATTTAAATATACCAAAAAGTGTTGCCTTCAGATGGTAGAAATATGTTACTAAAGATTTTTTATGAATTGATAAGAACTAAAGAAAGAAGCAATTTAAATACCATATTATACTGTAAACAGATATTTTGTTAATTGACTGAAGAAGTACCAAGTTGACAAAGGCTTATTACCTCATGCTGGATTAGATACTTGTACTCCCTATTCCCAGCCATTACTTGGAATCAGTTGAGTGACAGCTACCATAACTTCTGCTTGTATTCCCAAAAGCTAGCAATTTCACTTCTCCAAAGACCTTATATATATAGCATAGGCTGATTCAGAATCTTCCATTTTAACTAATAAATCTTGGATTTCTAAATAGAACTAAATGTACATCATACAAAAGTAAAGGTGAATGCTTGCTTGGGTCCTGAAGACAATTGCAAAATTATTCTTAGTGTTTCATGTAAAAGTACCACTTCAGCTTATATTAAAAATAAAATAAGAATTAAAATCGTGGTATAAGATGACTAGAAAGGCCTTTCAGTAAAGTATTATGTATAGAATGTGATCACATAATACTGCTTCCTGGGAGTATGCTCTCATTTTTGGATAATGTTTTAATTTTCTGATAATATTTTTTTTCCACCATTTTGTAACAGATGCTTGTGCAGTCTGATAATAAAATATAAACTGATTTTCATTGATATTTCAAACTCCACTTAATGCACTATGAAATTTGTTTAGCATATTTAACTTACCAGATGTATTTTTGTTTCTTTTGGTAAAAGGATGAAGGTAACAGCTTTCTGTAAATGCTTTTTTAACTTCAGTCACTTTTAAATATGATCTTTGAATGTTATTCAGAGAAGGACTTGCCTGACTTTTTTCTGTGATATCGGAATAGACTTTCTGAATTTGTTGAAATAGATTTTTTACTTGCGCTATGCTTGCCTTGTAGTTGTAATAATTTATTGTCCAACAGGTAGCTTACCCTGGGGCAGGACAACTTCCACACATTATTGGAGGATCAGATTTGATTGCTCACCATGCTAAAAAGAATTCAGAGCTAGAAGACTGGTTAAGGCAAGAAATGGAGGTAAGAAATTATTTTTTAAACATGGTCAAATAAAAACTTGACTAATGTAAGTGGTCATACCAACCTGTGATCATGACTGGAATACTTTGGGATTTTATTTGTCCTGTGTTAGTTGTCCATACATGCTCATGGGAGCATGTACAGTAGTAGAGTTCTTGAATGCCAGAAGTCAGTGGTAACACTCATCTTTTTCTTGTTATTTAAATTCATTTTTCATGCAATGCTCATATAATCAGAAATATTTATAGAAAGCAAAATCAGTAACCTAAGTGAGAACAGTCTTTTGATGAGTAAAATAAGCACCATGTAAACTTACGACTTGTAAAAACGTGACAGGGAGCTAGAAAGAACCAAAGCTGGTTAACTGTGTTCAAATAGTTGTACAGAACAGTTGATATTCTACTCTTGAATAGAACAGAAAATGCCTCAGTAAAACTTTGTTGGAGTATACTGAAGAGTTGTAGTAAGAATAAATTTAATATTTTTTCTTTTGTGCACGTCTTTAGATTTGAAAGTCCTAAGACAACACTTGCCATGGCAGTTCTCTAGCACTTTTGTTTTCTGATGGTTTCCTTAAAAATACTTGCTGATGAGTCATATTGTTTCCACAGCCTGACTTGGAGCCAGTTGCATCAACACTTCTTATGTCATTTTTTAATCCCTGAATATAGATAATGCTAATTAAAATTCCCTTTATACACAAATAAGCAGATAAAACATTTTATATTTATATAATGGTGCTTAAAACACAAAAAAAACACATTTCTGACCAAAACTGACACCTTTCACAAACTATTCCATTTCATCAGTTGGTAGCAGTAGCCAAATTTGGGTAGTGAAATAACTTGTTTAATGTGAACATGCACTAAATGGAGTACTGAAAGAAAATTTCTTTGGGGAAAATTGTGTTAGTGCAGGAATATTGTTTTTCTAGATGGCTCATTAGAATTATCCTTAACGATCAATATTAAATAAAATTTCTCAGGAACAAGACCGACATGCAAGAGAAGAATCACTAGCTGATGATCTCTTTAGGTAAGAGGTTTATGTTTGTACTTAGAAAAATGTGTATTTTTTGCATCACACCTCTTTTTGGACAAATTTTGATTTTGAAAAAGACTACTTTTGACTATTCTTTTCAAAATTCCATGTATTCCCAGTATAGAATGTAGTCAAAGTGATTCAGCAATTTCTCTGAAAAAAACTCCCACTATTCAGGCTTCATTTAACATAGAAAATGGGAGGAGGTGAGGTGGAGGAGATAACATGAAAAGATGTTCCTGACTGTCTGTCAGCATCTCTGTAGGCAGTCACAGACAGGGTTGAAACGACTGCTGTTCTGGTCCGAGGTTTCCATCATGTTTTATCTCCTACTCCAATCTGCTTTATCTCCCCACTCCTCCCCTGCCCATAGAATCCATAGCCAATCCATAGACTCCTCCGTAGAATTTGCTGTCCAGAAGACATTTAAGCATTAGAATGAATGTGTTACAATGCTACAACAGTAAAATCAAATAAATGTTTTGAGACTTAATACAGGGACCTCATTATATTTAACAAAAACGTCATTACTTTCTATGATTTTTATGTGAAGCAACAAGTGACCAGTGTTTGACTTCTCACCTGTCATGAATTTGACTTACACCAAAAGCTGTGCATTTAAGTAGAAAAATATATATGGTAAAGAGGAATTTTTTTGTCTGAATCACTGTCAAACAAACATCATACTAACATAGTAATACATGTTAGAGCGATTCAGAAAATCTTACTGCATTAACAACTTGCTCTGTTCATTAACAGTTAATAGTGGAGCATTTCTCTCAAAGGGTAGACATTTCATTGTTGAAGTCTGAGTTGTATAGCAACAACAGTGACTTCTAATACCTTTCTAGCTATGTGGTGATGTAATCTAGCTCACACGTTTTCACATTTTCCTAAGCGAAAAGGCTTGATGAGTGAAAGCAGAATTAGTGGAAGCAACTGCCTTATCATTCAGTTGTGTCTGTAAGTTATTCGTGCGTGAATACAAAACACATCAGAATTTCAAAGAAATGACAGGATTTGAGGAGACGAAGCACAAATGGAGAAGGCCAAGGGGATAGCAGTGTCAAGTACAGTCAAACAGTCAAACTATAAGCATATTTCAGCAAATCAGGTAACTATTTAGTGTATCCAGAAGGTAGCTCTAAATTTCTAACAGTCAATTAGAAGCTGTATAAAGGGCAAGGCAGGGCATGGATCTGCTTTATGTAGGAGTAGGAAGCAGCAGAAAGGTTTTGTCTGAATGAGTTCTGGCCAAATTTACATCAATATAAACATACAGGAACCCTTTTGCCTCCCTCCTCTTTTGTTTTTTTGGTATCCTTTTCCAGTAAAGAGCTTAGTTTTGGGACATTAAGGCTTGGAGAAGCATGTTCATGCATCAGATTTAAAGGTTGTAAGTAGTAAAGAAATCTGAAAATTCTGAAAATTTTCATTAAAGGTTATCTTAAGTTTGTACACAAGTTCTCCTTTATGCATCCTTCAGTCAAATAGTAGTAACTGTAGTTAATTATAGGAGTGTAGTCAAGGAAAGGACTGAACACTGGCCATTCCCTTGTTATGAATATATAATAAAGCTGTTTGCATCACATTGTATATCCATATAAACTTTGAATATCATTGTTTTACTTATTTGTGACAGTATTTTTTTTGTTGTTGCAGATATGATCCTAACGTGAAAAGAAGAAGATAAATTGTGACCTGGATTTACAGTGTTTCTCTGGCAAAACCTGCCTTCTGTTCTTTAGGTTTCCTGGTTACAGTGTGTATGATGTTCCTATATATGACCATTTGAATATCTCTTACTGTAAGATGTGTTTTCTAAGTCTTGCTTTTATTAAAGAAAAAGAAAAGTTCCTTTCACAGCTTGGTACTTACAGATTGCACTACTGTCAGGACCTTCCCATTATTCACTTCAGAGTAACACTCAGTAAAATACTGTAGATACTTAGGATTTCATTTTAGGCTATTTCTAATGTTTGCTTATCTGTGTTATTTTGGAAAAAAAAAAAGTTAGCATCAGGCTATTTTTTCTTTTTTCAGAAAGGCTTTGTTAATTAGGTGTTTTCAAGGGTATTTTCTTAAGATTTGAAAATCTGTTGAGGCTGAGATGCAATTGGTATTTGATCATGATACGATATGATTGATATGATATGATCTTGAAATGATTCATAATGAACCACTTCTCCGTGGTTCATTATACAGAGCATATACTATTGTTACTGATACAGAATATCTTTGAACTGAAAAAAAAAGCTTCTTTTTCTCTTGCTTAAACATATGTTCGTTTACATTTAAATCAGTGCGGTTGAGTGTTCATTTGTTAATTCCAAGCTAGACAAAGTCTTAAAGAGCTGTTGCATTCCAGTTTGGAATTTTAAAATATATGACCCATTTCTTTTTTTCATGCCTGTACTTTTTGCAATCACTGTATAAAAATATGGCCTTCAAAATAGTTCAATTAACAGGGAAAGCTGTGAAACAATCACCTGTTTTTGGATTAGGAGAGCTCATCTTAATGATCTGAGAACTTGCAATTTGTGAGATTCCCTTGGAAATACTGTGGGAAAAACTTTCCCGACTTCCTGCTCAGCTGTATGAAGCCATCACATACAGATAAACATGGACAGTAGCTCTATTGCATCCTATTTCAAGAGGAAGGATCTCCTTCCTCCTGTGAGGAAGTAATCTGGTTGATGTAACTGAATTGACACAAACAAAATTTCTCCCTCTGCCAAAGCTCTGCGTGTACAAGCAAGAGGAGCTGCACCGTTGGAAGCTGCTCTGTTGTGTGTCAGATCTAAAGAACAGCATTTTGAGATCTGTGTACGTCAAGCTAGCAGATGTGCTGAAGTCATCACAGATACAACATGCAGAAAACATTTGGCCTTCCAAAGCCAATGTTTTCTTAGGTCTGTCTTGGCACCTTCTTGCTGGTCAGCAATGTCCAGAGTGATACCCAAAGTGCAGCCCAATACTTCTGAGCTACATAAAAGCTGTGGGAGTGTTTGCATCAGGGCACATCAAATCTAATCCACCGAATGCCTTTAAAAAGACTGTTCTTAAGCAGTTGAAATTCTTCTTGCAGGAGATGTACTGACTGTTCCACCCCCAGTTGAGTTTTTGTACTATCACTGTGAGAATTTCTTCTGGCTGAAGACCTACTAGTGCAACAGAGCTCTTGTAGACTGCTGAGGTTTTTGATTGTTGTTACTAAATTCAAGCATATAGGTTGGATAGCAGAGTATCAATGGACAAGATTCTTCAAGATTCTTCAGAAAGGTTGTATTTACAGTTGTAAAAAACAGCTGGAGAATTTCTGAGGTGAAAGGACAAAACACACAATATAAGGGGCCTTCTACAAGAAAGTAAAGGCTAAGTTTTTTGCTGCTCAGACTGCAATCTGCTAGGTCCTCAAGCAACCCTGGTGATATAGCTGAGAGCACTCTTTTGTTCATGTTTTATGATTTAGAGCTATTCAAATCCAGTTTCCCAGACAGCTGAATTTACCAGCTTTGATACTTTTTTTTCTCTCATTTAGTGTTTAAGAGTTCTGGGTCTCTTTCAGCTCAGAATATTCTAGGATTCCAACTTGAGGGTGCCTAGTAGGTGATCTAGTTTGGTTTGTAAGTTTGTATAGTTTATCGTTTGGTAGTTTGGTTTCCACTGTCCAGTTGATGAAAAGCCTGCACATTAGTGCAGCTAGCTTCTGCTATTTCAATAAGAAGTTAGGCTTGCATTAAAAAGCTTAGACATACAAACCCCTTAACCGTGGCTTGAATTGTAACACCAAATTCGTATAACAAGTCCTATTTATTATTCCGAAGTCTTCTTTCCATTTTAACTTATTTTTTGGCATAATTTTCACCTCAGGACATTAGAGGTAACATGCTTGTTGGCTTACTGGTTTGGCCTTTTCTTACTGAAGTTTCTGAGGTAAATGATAAAGGACATGAATACATGATTCAATAAATTTGAATATCCAATAAATTACATCAGAATCTGCCTTATCCCTGGGGCTAGTGCATTAACTTCCCCTGGTGGTTTTTTTGTGGTATAGAACTTACTGCTGTTGTAGGCTAACCCCTTTAGGCAGCTAAGCCCCATGCAGCCACTCACACATTCTCCCCCAGCAGGATGGGAGAATTATAGAATCAGAAAAGATGGAAAGCTCATGGGTTGGGGCATTTTTATAGGTAAAGCAAAAGCTGTGAGCACAAGTAAGGGCAATCAGCTTTGCATTCTGCAGTTCAGAAATTTTGCTGCCTGCTCTATTTTCACTGTGCAGCTTGTGCTCTCTGGTTTCAACCATTCAGTTTCTGGGAGACTCTGTGTGGTGCTGATTTTCTTCAGAAGGTTAAAAACAGTTCAGTAAATCAGAGAAGATACCTAAGGTTTCTTTCATCTGCCACACTCACACTTGAGTCTCAAGTATACCCACCTTTTTAACAAAATTATGCTCTTCACCTTAAAAATACATCTAAGCAGAAACTTCAGATGTTTTTTCTTGCATTTTTTTGTGTAACACAGTTTGAGGGTTCATTTGGGATGGTTTTTTTTAACATTTATTATCTTTGTTCACACTGCTTACAGGAAGGAGATACACACAATATATAAACTAAATATACTTTTTATTAGCAAGGTTCTTCATATACAGTCTTGCATTCAGCAGCTTAGCTGATGAAAACAGTTTAAAGCAGATTGAATTACTCCATGTACTACTACAACTGTGGATAGGTGCTGTATCCCTTCATGAAAAAATGTTTAATTTTCAGTTTAATTCACACCAATTTCAGCTGCCTTCCCATTTTCTATGTCAGCTGGGAAAGCCACAGGTTTGGTTGGTTTTTTTTTTTTTCAGAAGACTACCAAGATATTCCCACTGGTGAAGTGTGATTGCTATTTCTGTCCATTTACACCTATGAATCTGTCCTTTTTCCTCCTACCACTACTCCCTCATCTTCTCCCAGAACGGTGGTGGTTGTGCGTCAGGGCTGGCCTCTCCTCTGTCAGTGCACCTGTTTCTATATGCAGAGAATGTGTTTGCTGTCAGCTTGGGTTCCTCCATCCAACCACCTCCCCACCAACTTCCTCTGAAATGCTGAGTCCCCTTCCTTGCCTTCATTGCTGACGTGTGATATGCTCTATTCCACATTAATTCCTAACTGAGACAGTACTGAAGCGTCCACTGTAGACCTACCTCTAACCCACTCACCTGTCTTGCTCCAGTCCATGTTATACGAATGATTTCTTAGTCTGTATTTTTTCTGTCTTTCCCTCTCCCATAAAACTGGGGAGAGTCTTGCACCCTCTTCACTAGCTCTTTTCCATTTCTTGGATCAGTCCTATCACCTTTGGCCACATCTGGTTTGAGTCACAAATTCACAAACTTGATTTTTGCTTGATTTTTAAATTTTAATTGTATTCAGGTTGTTCTGGTATCTCCTTAGAATTCAATCCCAATGTGCCAAAAAATGAGCCCTCTTCCTTAACATTATTCCTCCTTCTTCCTCTTGAAATCTTTTATGTCCATCACCACATTCCAGTGAGATAGTTACAAAAATGCTACACGTTATCAGATATCCCTGACTAGCAACTCTCTCTACCACTTGCTTTAGCGCTCTGCCCCTACTGCTCTGCTGCAGCTTTTACTACTGGAATCTCTGTCAGCCATAGGTTTCAGCACCAGATCCATGCAAAACACCTTCTCCCTCATTCTGAACACTGCAGCTCTCTGAATGCCTTTTCCTATGCAGTTTGATCTTCCGTTTGACTTGAGTTCCCTGCTTCTCAAAATCAACTGACTTCTAGGTGACACTATTTTAATTTTTTTGCCTTCAGTCTATTACCAGTTTTCACACAATACAAAACAAGCCTAGCATGCAAACCTCAGGAATATTTATCACCTAATCAAAAGAGAGGCTTTGCTCACAAGTTGCTTATAGAAAATGTTCTGTACATGTTTATATTGCTCATCTTAAAAGTATGATGCAAGCATACTCTAGCGAAAGATGAAAACAGGCACTACCACACACAAAGAAATTATATTTACACAGGGTCACCAAGACCAGGTGCATTGTGGGGGAACAAACATATAGGTAGATGAATATAGTCCTTTATGTAATTCAAACTGGAATTCCAGCATACAACCAGCATACAAGGTCTAACAGAGAAAGGGGCAAGGTCAGAGTATTGACTCAGTAAATTGGGCCAGGGAGATGTAAGGTAGCAGGATCAGCTCTTGAACAATAGCTCACTGTTCACATAGGAGCTGGTCCTAGCATCCAAACTGATAAAAATTACTTGTGTATCTAGTTTAAAAACAACCTTAAAATGCCAGGATTCTACTGTATTTTTTGAATACATAGCAAACCTAGTTGTTAATATTCTTTATGCTGGCATGTAAGTCTACAGAAGGTGTCTAGGGACATAAAGCTGAATTTTTGTTTATTGAAGTTGTTTATTAGTGTGGGCTGGCACTTACACATTGCCAGTGATCTCAGAATAAAGAGATGAAGGAGGAAAGTGCAAATTAGAGTTTCTTAGTCTCCAGAACAAGTTATTTCCTGGTTTTGATGACTACTGATTACACCTAGGTTTTAAGACTTGGTTTATGATGCCCTGAAAGGACAAAATTACCAGTTAGAAAATGACCTAACATGCAGACAGGTGTAATATGAACTCAAATTCAAAGTATGCTGGAGCTGAAATGTTCTACTGTCTACAAAGACAAAAACATCTTTAAAACAGCACTTAGATTCACTGTAGCTACTACATAACACTAGAAATGCTTTTCCCCCTGCCCATAGTCCTTACACCAAATTCATTGACCACACAATTCTCCATGTAATTCAAGCTTCAAAAGTAAATTAAACTGAAACTTGCAGTGTACCATATTTCCAAAAATACACTATTTCAGGAAAAGAGCTTTTTATAGTTCCTCACATACAGTTTGTACTCCTAATGTCACCAATGCCTGTCTTTTTCTGTCAAAGATGCTTCAATCTCCAACCTTTCTGCTAAGTAAAATCAACCGTTACAGTTATTTCAAACAAAACAAAACTCTTCTTTCAGGTTGGGCAAGGGGAAATGGAAATATTTGTACAAAAAGCTCTCACATCCATTGAATGCTGTCTTGCTCTCACCCTAAAATAAGAATCCAAAAATTATGACTGAACGTTGTTATTGTAAGGTCCTAATGCATTTTCTAAATTAAGATGTAACAGTATAAACCTTTTGGCATTTTTGCATCCCTAACTTACTCAAAATTAAATCATGACTATATGGACAAAAATAAAATCAGCTGCCTTTAAGGCATATGTGTGCTACCCCTCCCTGTTAGAAATGTCTGGGAGCACTCTACAGCCCACAACCTGCTATTACATGAAGATACCTGCTTGCTTTTCCGAAGTCAAAAATACGTCAGCAGAGTAACAAAGCCTTATCTTTTGGCACTCCACGTTGCTGATCCAGTCCTAGAGCTCAGTCAGCAAGGACAGTTTCCCATACACGCTGCATTCTGTGTACTCGAGTTAATGGCCAGTTACAAATGCCCAGGAGGGCGCTGGATGAGCAGCTGCCGTGCAGAGCTCTTGCCACAGACACAGGTCTCGACCCAGGAGGATGGGACACCCCGGTGTACTGATGCTGTGCAGCGGCACTGCAGCACCCGTACGCCTGCACTTCAGCCTGCACACGTTCCTCACAGCTTTCCTCCCGTCCCCTCACTGCTCATCGCTTGTCAGCAGTGAAGACTCTACAGTTTGCAAATTTTACTCCCTTTCATTCTCTTTTACGAGCATTTGGCCTAAAAATGACCTTTTCTTTCAACTGGGTATGCAGGTCAGGCCTGTCTCAAAGTTGAGATTTTAGTTTGATTTCCTCCAGCTTTGAGTAACTAACTCTGGGTTTCTGGCTCTAGCCTTCTTTTCAGTTCTTGAGCTGTGAGAGAAAGAAGCTACACCCACCTCCTTCTACAAAATCAGTATTTTTCATTATGCAAATATCACTCTGTGAAATTATTAAAAAGAAGTTACCTACATCCACCAGGCCAGAAGTAAAATACAAGAATATCCCACCAATTCCCTAAGTGCTAGAGGACTAGGGACCTGGAGCTGTGGGATACAATTTGATGTCCCTTTCTCAGTGTATAACCACTGTTTCTGGGAGCCATACTCTTTTCATGCAGTCATTGGCAAGACCAGGCTTCTAGTCCAAGACAAAGCACTTTCTTAAGAGAGACAAAACCTGTGGTGTTGTCACCACTCTCTCTGGATTACTTGCAGGAAGGATTCCTGTGCTTACTTGGGTGAAACGTTTAGACTTACTCCTTTGTGGAAAAAGTTTTAAGTTCAATTCAGTCAGAAGAGGCACTGGAAAGAAGCAGACTGTTAGGAAAATCTAGTAGAAGAAATATTACTCCCAGTGCAGCATCTAGATACTACTTGAAATACTCTTCGCAATAATTTAACTAGGAGACACATTCACAACATTAAGAACCAAGTCCAAATGTAAAAGCTGTTCTTCCACTAGCCTATTAGAAAATAGATAGTATGGGTTAACAGAACTTTACAAATTCTGTAAATCCAAATTAACTTACTTCAGTATTCTTCCGGTCTGCATTTTAGGGATAAATCTTAAGTATCCTTTTAAAATCTACTATGTTTAAGTGTATCCTTTGCAATGAAAGCAGAGCTGAAAGAAACAGTCTCCCTTCTGCACATTACTATATAACACAGGAAATTCAAATGCTTGGATTTTAATCTGAGAAACAAGGTGTTTCCCCAAAAGACAACTGTTCAGTGTCAACATCTAATTCACAACAAACACAGTGCTGTAGATAAAACTATCTTAAGGCAAAGCCCAAACTTTTTTCCTCAAAATAATAAACAGGAGAGAAACAGAAATTTCTCTCAAAATCAGAAAGGCAAGAAAGTCTAGCTACAGCTTTAAGTCTAGCAATTCCTAGAATTCACAAGAAGATCTTTTAGCAGAGCTTTGGTTGAAAAAAGTATTTTTATACTGGCCTAATAAACATGACCAACTAGGGGGTCTCACATGCAACTTTTTATCTCAAAAATACTGGCAAGATTGATTAAAAAAAACCAGTTAAACCTCAAGTTGCTGTAAGATTGCAGAGAAAGATACTTGTGTAATAATAGGTCAAAGGTCTCTGCCACAAAATTGACACTACAACACAGAGCTTGTGAGTAGCTGCAGCAGCTGAGGCTAGAAAAGGGGCTGACGGTTTTTTCCCCTTTTTGCAAAATAACTGCTAAGTAATTTTTTTTTTTTTTTTTTGGCATTTCAAATGTCTTCTATGACAAATGAAAAAGCATTAACTTGCCATATGTTGTATTTGGACATTTATATTGATACAAAACTGCAGGAATTTAATCACAGTGCAAATGAATTCCCAATAACTTAACTGCAACAAAGTTCTATACTCAGGTATTTAGCACTTATAACAGTTAAAATTATTAGGTTTCACAGGTTTAGAATTGGTTTCTATATACACAGTTTCTGCCACAGAAGGCAAATAGTAGAATCTCAGTTAAAATATGAAGAAAAGAAGCCTAGATTTTAGTGGAATTAAAATCATCTCAGTATCTGTGTAAAAAAGTACCTTACTTAGTACTGACAATGTATGACTAAAGCCAACCATGTGGGCAATGCAGAAATTGATAGAAATGCTCCTTTGTGTTTATGCTAAGTGACTCTAGACTGAAATCTTTTATTAGTAGTAGCATAATTTCATAGATTATTTTTGACTTCCAATGAAAACAGTAATTTTAATTCTCGCATCCTTTACCTTTTCAACTTCTATGTCCAAAGTCTGAATAACTTACTCAGATGCATAAAGATCTGCAGTAGCCACAGAACCTTGTAATTCAGTAGGCACAGAAAACAGGCATTTATTGAATATAGCTATCTACCACTTACGAAAGTTAAGACAACTGGGAAACCAGCAACCACTAGCAGTTTCACAAAGCCTAACTTCCTTTTTAAATCTGTTGAAGTTCTAATATGGAGATTTTTAACACGCAAACAGAATACTTGAACCTAATATGGCATACTTTAACACAAAAAAAAAACCCAAACAGAAAAATAAGATCTTTTCCATCACATTGGACCTGAATTAAAACATTTTCTAAAAATAAAAACTTAAAACCAATTGTTTTTGTCTATTGACAGGTCTGGGACTTCACTTTCCTAATTTCACCTAAGGTAAATAACCTACGAGTGTGTTTAGGTAAACTAACTACTGTAAAACCCAGCACATAAAATCTAGGTCTTACATTGTGGAGCAGAAAGATGAAACTTGTATTCAGAGGTAGGTACAAGTTAAGTCTTTATCTTTTTTTGAAGCTCTAAGATTTAAAGGAACTATTGCATGTTTGTTTTGAGATTGGTTTATTTTTAGCTGGCTGTAAGATATAAGCCTTTTTTAAGTTTCAAAAACTGCAGGCTAAAATATTTTACTATCATGTGCTGCTCTAGAAAAAAAAAAGAGAACCAATTTTTTGTCAAATGGGAGATAAGAATATCTATCACCCACCCCATCTTCATCAGCCAAGTGATCCCATTCACTCTTCCTGAGCTTGGAAGCAAAAACCCCTAATTTTCTCATATACCTGATTTTTCAGTAGTACACTAGATATTCATAATATTGACACTGTAATAAGAGCACTTACATCAGTACTTTATTGTTTATGTTAATGCGTATTCTCAGAAACGTACAGATCACTGTAGGGGAACATCTCATGTTAGTCTTTGTGCACTGACCCAACTCTAGGCATAGTGTGAAGAAACATTAATGGATTGTGTCAAATCATTAAAGGTTAAATGGGAATGCTTATTCTTTTATTCCAATTACCAGGATAATTTAAAACTGTTGAGGAATACTTCTTGCTTACAGAAGTCCTTCTCATAGTAGAAATCATTTTCCTAAGTGCTCATTCCAAGTATTACTGTGGCAAATAAACAAAATCCTGGTTTCAAGCAGAAGACTCCAAATTTGCTTTGGGACAAAGAATCACTTTGTACTAAACAAGCTTTCTGCTTTTAGAAGTTATTTCAATTTCATGGTAAGAGTATTTTTGTCACATTTGACACTGAAATGTAAAGCCACTCTGGTAGGCATTGCCTTTCACAGACGAAGTCTGCTCTCGTAGTTGAGCAAGAGATGACAGACAGGCAGGCCAAGATAAGTTAATCTCATTTTCTGTTTATCTGGAAGCAATTCCAGTTGAGACCAGTTGAAATAGCAGATCAATTTTTTGTATTTTTAAAGAGTGAAGTATCATAATATCAGCATCCTTTACCAAGCAATACAAGTGCAGGTTACTTGTACACAACAGAAATGTGACTGCTATCAACTTTTGCTGCCAGTAAGTTTTCTGTTAAGACTACATCTGTAATCCTGGATGTAAGAGTTTCTAATGTCTCATTTATGGTACCCCATCACCTCCTCCATCCCCACTTTCAATCAATTCATGTTTCTTCTTTTGTCTTATTGCCAAGCATCGTGCAATGCCCAGTGCACCTCCTTTCAAAAACCGTACGAAGTTGTCACCCACCAGAGGCCCTAAAGCAAAGAGGTTGGCTTCTTTAGTGCATTCGTAAGTGTATGGATCAATCTCTATAGGATTCCCCTTGCATGTGATGGGCTGATTAGAGTGATGACCTATGCTATGGCCTTGGTCCTTTAAAAAGAAAAGATTTGGGTGAGAACCTATCAGAACTAGGGCTACGGAAAACTTCAAAATTTTCTTCAGTCCGGAGGCACTCTGAAGAACACATTTCATTTCAGGCTTGAAGGAAAGTACATTGTGTTCAGGGAAACTAGTGTAACCAGAATGTTGATTAGAGTCCACGGTATGAGACTGAGTACACATCATATGATAGACCTTATGGTATTCAGGGTAAAGCTTTTTAGGTAACTGTTTGAAAATTAGGCTTGTGTCGGTAACTCTTCTACGAAACACGTGGACTACTGGGATGTTGTTGTTGTAGGCACATAGTACTGCATCAGCTGCTGTTAGTCCAGCACCCACAATCAACACAGGGTCTGCCTTCCCACGTAACTTTCCTTTGCTGATTGCAGCTCCAAAGTCAGACATGGAATGGAGGACAAAAGGAAAGTCTTCTCCTTCAACTTGCAGTCGGCCAGGAGAATCAAAGGTTCCAGTTGCAAGAGCCACATTCTCAGCAAAGAGGCAGAAGGGCACATGAGAACCATCTGTTGTTCTCTGATAACCTCTGACTTCCCAGTTCCTCTTTATAAGTGATTTCTGTCCATCTTCCATTTCCAAATGCTGTGTTGAAATATCCTCATCTTGGTGACTTCTACCTTGATCATCCTTTTCTCGGTAAAGCCTGGACACTGATGTTATGTAAACATTGTCTCTGAAATTCTTTTGGAGGCCCATGACTTTAACATAGTGTTTATAATAACAAGCTATTTCCTCTGGCATTACTCGATCATTCTTTATATTTCTGAAAGAAAATTGAATGTTTCCAGTTAATAACTAGACCTTATTGGTAATTTGAATATCTGATATGACATACCACATGACAGGTCAAATTTATGAGGACTGAATCTTCTCAGTGTAAATGACACTGAGTTCAGCATCTTTAAAGGCATTTGATTCATTTGTTCTCTTGTTTCCTGATACACAAGACCAGCTAACTTTTTTAATATATTTTTAAGTCTTTATACAATGTAAATGGCTATGGTGATTAACAATTTAGGTGTAACAAAACTCTGGAGTATCATAGCAGCTCAATACGGAAGTGTTTTACAAAGTTTAACATCACAACTAATTGGCTAAACTTGTACCCAGTGAGAATACACTTACTTATGATCTAATAATTAAATGTCATAGTTCAATGGCAAGTGCTAATTTTGAAACTCTAGGTTCAATATGTTAATAGAACCAAGTATTCATAATACTTTACAAAAGACCTCTCCCTAGGGTATGGTTAAGTTCTCTAAGTATCAAATGAAGTAGTTCCATGTCACATGAATGAGGAAAGCAAACCTGACACAGAGTGTTAATTGCAACTATGTAAACAGGATTGTGAGGTTCAAATGTTCAGTAAAAAACATTTTTGCACTGCAACCCTGCTATTATGTCTGTGCTTTTCTTGTGATTATTGCAGTCTCATTTATAAGAAAAATAGCTGACTGTAATTATTTGGAACAGTTGCATGAATTTTTCTGCTTCTTTAGAAGTAAGCTCTAGGAATAAGGCAAAACAGACTGTAGTGAACATCAAGATTGCCAGAAAATTGGATTTAAATTCATGTTTACAAATAATCAGGCTACTCATTTTCTTAGACTAACAAGATAATAGCATGTGTTCTTTTAAATGCTCAGGTTACCACTCTGAAAATACTCATGAGATATTTATTAGAAGAGAATAATGTGACAGTGTGACACCTCTTCCAAGGAAATTTAGGAAACTACTCTACATAACTAGAATTTTACATTATCACCAATTGTTTTAAATAAGCTTGTTAATTGTAGTGTAACAGGTCAGCATTTCTGGTTTTAGCGTTGTTGAAAATTATAATACATAGCTTCAGATAATAAGCAGCTTATGGGATTTCAGTTAATAAGGAGGCAAGATTACTGTGCTTATCTAAGAAAAGGATTAAAGAACAAAGCTAGAGTTTCCTCACTTCAAGGGTTGTCCTGAAATGACTAATAGTCTGCCCTTTAAGACATATGCTCAAGTAACTCTACTTCTTCTTTTCCCATACATGGTACAAAACCAACTTCCTTTAATTTTGCTAGAACAAAGTAAAAAAATCAAAATTTTAGAAAAAGCTCATGTAGAGTGTTCCTAGGTTCATCTCCTGAGACAGACCTTTATGAACTGAAGCAAAACCAGTGAGCTTGCACAAGAGTAACTTTTCTTCTCAAATTTTTTCAAGAAACTTATTGCTACAAATTAACACTGAAATCCTGAATTATTCTCTTAAAATTAAAATTCATAGATTTCAGATGCTGCAGCTTTGCCTGTAAAAGCAAATGCTGAAATATATAACTTCCTGAATGGCAACAAAATTGGTGTGTGCAGCAACTTCAGCTGCATCAGTGTTGAAAGAGGAACTTGCAATACTTCCTTCAGCAGATTTGAAATTCCTCCCTGCATCTTCCCTCACCTTGGATCAGAACTGCTTTCAGTAAGTGCCTCTTTCTGAAATGCTGCTGGAACACATTGCTGCCTCTAAGTTTGCTTTTGGTGCACTCACAAGCAATTATTCTGCCTGACCATTGTCCAGTTCTTTTCCATCAGAGTACGCATAGCAGAAGAATTTCCAGTGCCATCAGACAATTTAATAAACTAAACAAGAAGCCCTCCTGTGAACAGTGAAGTTTGAATATTTTCCAGTTATCTCTACTTTTATAGCCACTAGGATTCCCAAAAAGATTCTGCAGTATTTTTACCTGCGTTTGCTAGCTGCCCACTCCTTAAAGCTTAGGCCAGGCAATTCCATCCAGTCTCCAAAACTGATGGTTAGCATAGAGCCCTCCATGGACTATGGAGAAAACATGAAGATGCATGATCAGACACATTTCAAATTCATGCAAAAACCAGTGAAGCTCTTCCCATTGTACTCATTTAGAGCAACAAAATACCAGAACACTGAATAAAACCAGGACATCACATGAAGAACTAAAGAACAATTTCTGTGTTAGATAATAAGCAACCACATAAGCTAATAAAGAAGAAGGTGAAGAGAGAGTATGTGAAAGGGAAACTAAAAGCAAATTATTTAAAATACAAAAGAGGAAGGAAAACATGTGAAAGCAGCATTATATAAAGACACCAAGATTTTGTATGAAAGCACCTGGAAACAATGCAGACAAGAAAAAAAAAAGTTATAGAAAATACTCTTCATTATAATTCATTAAATGTAAAAAAAAAAATCTAGTCATATAAGACAACACTCATGGTCACAAACACCCAAGTAAAGGGCAACTTCTTCCTTCCTTTCTCATATCCCCTACTTACTTAGGCTTTGGTAATGAGCAGTTGAAATTGCAACTGGCACTACCACCTAAAACAGCCCTAGAGTAAGGCAGTAAGAAAAATCCCAAAACACAGAGTTACCAAGTTACTCCAGGAGCAAGATGAAATCTTTACTCACATGCCAAGCCCCGCCAGGTGGTCCTTTTCCAAGCACTATGTGGGGAATATAATTATGTTGTTCTAACTTCCAGTGCAGAACAGGCGGGTAGTCATAGCCAAAGTCAGCATCAGGGTGAAGCAACGTATCAAAAAGCACTGCAACCGGGTTTGAGGAGCGTCCTTCCAGGCCTTCTGACAGGTACTCCAGATCCTGAAGGATGACAAATTTGAAAAATGTTTGTGCAACTTTCAATGTTCATCATGCTATTCTGATGTACAGAAGTTGAATTGCAACAGAAAACACAATTAATTCAAGTTGCATTTTGGGTAAAGGTATTTAATGTAGAGATTCAATCAAAACACTTTTCAGAAATAACTGCTATGATTCAGTTCTTTGTAACTCTGAATAATACATCTCACTCACTTAAAAATTACGTTAATAACAGTGATTCTGGGCAAGTCAGTATTTGATACTCAGTGTAGAACAAGAAATATGTGGAACAATAGTCAGATATCAGAGCAACTTAGTAAACATCTATATTTATAGACAGCAGACTGCTTTTAACAAAGGATTGCAAATATTTCTAGGAGCCCCATTTTGATAAAGCAAAATTGGAATCAAAAAACGTTAAGTTTTAAACATCAAGTAGAAAAGGCTCTTCTGACAGCTCTTACCTAGTTCCAACACTAACTGTATTATATCTTAAAATAATGGAGATACCATAAGCATTATTTTTAAAAACTAAAACTAGGATTATTTTACACAGCAGTTAATGTTGAGAAAAATTTCTAGAATTTTATAAAATGTTCACATTTCAGCATCCATTAACCAGTCTTGTTCTAAAAATTGCAATAATTGCAAAAATTATGCAATAGCAAATATTTGAAGAAAAAATAGAGATTTGAAGAAAGAACTGGACATAAGACCAATTTTTGCTGACAAAGTCAGTAGCAAGCTTAGCTTCCTAATTAGGCAAAATATCAGGGGGCTGAGAGAAGGTGAAGAACATGAAACATCTGTAGCCAAAACTTAGGTAACTTACTCTGCTGCAAAAGACCTTGAGATCTAGGATAAACATTACAAGCAAATAGCACAGCACTGAAACAAAAATACTCTCCAAAATCCAAAGCCAAACAAGCCCCTACTTACCCCCTACAAACATAAATCCATGTTTGTATTTCAAATGATTTCAAACCACAAAGGCAATACAGTGATAGCATTGTCCGTAATCCACCAGGGGTACAGTGAGGTGAGTGGAAAGCAGTGTTAACATGGCAAATCAGCAGACAAGTGGAAAAAAATGCTGGAGAAGATTTAACTAATCAAATCAGACAGAAAAAAATGATGTACATAGGGGTAACAACTACAGCACAAGAGCAACTGTCAACACAACACAAACACTGAAGGATACATACTGTTCCATAAAGAAAAATGGCTTGTGTTTATAGAGAATATATGTCCCTAATATAACTAAAAATGAAATTTTAGTAAGAATTGTAGTATTTAAGAATATGTTAACTTGAAGTACATGTACTTTATGTATATTAGTAGCATGGGTTCCTTGGTGATAGTGCCCAAACACCCCAGGACACGACAACTGGAATTCCTGCATCAGCCACTGACCAAGTCATGCTTTAGACACTCCTGGCAAGAAGTAAGAATATAACAAAGAGCACTGTAAAACCAAAAAACACCAGAAACTAAAAGCCTTCAAGAACCATAAACAATACTACACAGCCCAGGTTTGGACCTAATGGTCATGAGTTGATTCTATTTAAATTAAGAGAATAACAAAATAACTTTTTAATACACTAATGCCTGCAGTAGGAAAAGAGCTAGACAAGATGGTAACCAAAGCTTACTTGATCAACAATGGAAAGATGTCGAGCTTCTTCTAATTTTGTATGTAGGATGGGGTTTGGGTGTATAGCTTCAGGAGACAAATATGGCCTGTATCCAGAGAGCAGGTAAGAAAGGCAAATTCCTGAAGGTCCATTTCCTATTAAAGAAAAAATGTACTGCTTTAGTAAAAATGTTTATAATCTACAGTTTATTAATCACTAAATATACAGCAACAAAATAATACTGAAGTAGTATAATGCTAGACTGTCTTGATTCAAAGCAGCTTATAAACTTTGCAGTAAAATAGAGCATTTTATAGGACCATCCTCCAAATAAACAGAGAAAAAATTTTTTCAGTTACAAATGTGTGTGTTTTATACCAGGAAGCAAAATGCATATAAAGTTCTTAAATTTAGTATGTCAAATTCACAATTCTTGTGTGAAAATGGCCTGACAGATAATGGTCTGCCTGTGAGTCACAGTGATAGCTGAACATTATTGCCATCTTACAACTTTGCATTCCCATTGGCACTGTACAACACAGCAGAAAGACAATCTGGATTGTATGCACTTCGGGTCTGTCCATAAAATAAAAGGAAGAAAGAGACAAGCAGAAAGCTTAAGACTGAAAGTCAGATGAGAAGTTACAGACACAGCAAAACAGCAACACAAAAGGTGAACACAGACCTCCTGCAGGTAAGTGGTAAAGTACAAGAAACTCATATAAGACCTCATTCATTGCTCAGGAAGAGTATCAAGTCAAACACGTTTACCAGCTTTGTAGCATTTTCAATTTGTATATGTGTATTGCTGCAATTTTAATAGACACTTATTTTTAAAATGTTGTTAAAGGTATGCTAATAATGGGACCAAAACATTACCATAAGGTAAACATTTCCAATTATTTAACTAGTATTAAACACAGTAGGGGACCATATTTATCACCACACGCAAATACAGAAGTAACATTCATGTTGCAAAGTCAGACATCAAAAGTTACAGAAAACAAAATCAGAAAAGTATGTACTATGATACAGAATTTAAACATGTGGCTATGTATTGTTATTTCTACAGCTCTTCTTACTCATTAACTGAATGAAAAGCACAGTGTTCTCCTAATGAGCCACTTGTCAGTACTTTGTCTTTGTTTGCACACATGGTATTTAGCACACTCTATGCAAATTCTCGGTTTAAGTCACTAGTTTATTCATACTTTAATACAGCAGGCATTGTTGGATGTTTGCTCTTACTTCTAACCATTTCAGCTCTTGATGTCAAGAGTTCACAGGTCATTTACTTTTTTCCGTCACCTTTGCACACACTATTTTCATCACCTGTTAACAATCCCACTTTCTTCAATGCCTGTCTCTTCTCCCTTTTCTGATTCCTCAGTCCTAAATCCCCCATTACTTCACTGAGGCCCTGTTCATTCCCAGTCTCTTCATACATTAGATCTCTTTCACCGGACTATACTCACCAGTGGCAGAATATCCCATACTTTATTACAATGCTGTGCACATAGACTGGTCAAAGCCATAGGCTACAAGAAAATTAGCTAAAGAATCTAAAGACAGTGAAAAAGTTCTTCCTTACTTTCACACTGTTCAACAGATCAACATAAGATAGCTGAATATGCTTCAGTCCAGGAATTTAAAGCTTAAAGAAGATGCACACTCCTCCTGTCACCCATTTGCCATGAGACAGATGTAAGAGAGAACTGTAGCAATAGAGAAACTATCCATAACAAAATCAAATGTAATTATGAAAACGCTTTAATCACACCAGTAGTTCACAAGCATTTCCGTGGCTAAGTAAACTCTTGACTGTTTTTTAGAATTGTAACTTGAATGCAGTAAAGAATTTTTTATCTTTTTACAATTGCACAGTTAGCTTTATTTTCCTGCTGGGGTATAAACAAAGCTTGTCCACAATGGAAAGAGGAAAATGTGTGCCATGGTCAAGGATGACATACTAAAGATCATTCCTAATGGATGAGGCTGAAAGAATTAAATGGGTAACAAATGCTGCCCAAACAAAGAGTGGCAAGGGCCAAGGAGATTACTGAGGATGGGATGGATGGGTTATGTCTAGGGCTTAAAGGGATCACTTCACAAGCATCCATCCTCACACTACTGCCAACTTTAAGCAGCCTCACTTCTCTCTGAATGGAAATTTGTTGAGGTGAAATCCAGCAGTGTGCCCAGGTGGCCAAGAAGGCCAACGACATCCTGGCCTGGATCAGGAACGGTGTGGCCAGCAGGAGCAGGGAGGTCATTCTTCCCCTGTACCTGGCACTGGTGAGGCCACACCTTGAGTGCTGTGTCCAGCTCTGGCCCCTCAGTGTAGGAAGGACGTTGAGACGCCTGAGCGCGTCCAGAGGAGGCAACGAGGCTGTGAGGGGCTTGGAACACAAGCCCCGTGAGGAACGGCTGAGGGAGATGGGGTTGTTCAGCCTGGAGAAAAGGAGACTCAGAGGTGTCCTCATCACCCTCTGCAACTTCCTGAAAAGTGTCTGTAGTCAGGTAGGGGTTGGTCTCTTTCTCCAGGCAGCCACTGACTGAACGGGAGGACACAGTCGTAAGCTGTGCCAAGGGAGATATAGGTTGGATATTAGAAAAAAGTTTTTTACTGAAAGAGTGATAAAGTACTGGAATGGTCTGTCCAGGGAGGTGGTGGATGTGTTTAAACCATCCCTGGATGAGTTTAAAAAGACTGGATGTGGTACTGGGTGCCATGGTTTACTTGAGGTGTTAGGGCATGGGTTGGACTCCGTGATCTTTATGGTCTCTTTCAGCCTAGTGATTCTGTGATTCTGTGATGTAAAGGTGAATTACTGGCACTGAGCTCCCTGAACTTTTCTGGGACCATCCAGAGAGCTGATACAAACCCAGTTCCTATTCTTTAAACTGACTAAATCCAAGGGAAAGGAAATCCCTTGAGGATATGCTGTCAAGAACACAGAGGATGAAGGTTCAGATGAAAGGTCTGCAATTAGACTTGCTATGATTTTCTCAGGAAATTCTTGAGGAAAAGAGAAAAAAATCTTTTTGAATTGACAAATTAACACCCAAGGGTTTTGTTCTTTATTTACACACAGTGCCTCCAATAAGACCTCTGACTGCAATTAGGAGATACTACTATTACACTAACTTTAGTTGTACAATCAATATAATCAAAAACCTCATGGCCCTGTTCATTTAAGAAGTGGACAGAAGGCTGTTTGAATATCAGCAAAATCTTCTCTTGATCAACAGTAAACTATAGTACAATCACCTTTACATTGTATGTCGACATTTAAGGCAAATATTCAACCTCAAGTATCACAACCTTGTTATCTGGATGAGAAGTGACAACATGCTACATAGTAATGATCAAAACTAGTGCAGAAGATGAAAATGTTTAGCACAGAATTCGCTCTAAACGTAAGAGTTTCAGCATGAAATTGTTCAACCCCGATGGAATGTATCTGTTTCTTCCCAACACAGGTACTGCACAGAAGTTATTAAACCAGTAGAGGGTGTGTTTATATATGGGGGGCAGGGGGATGACAACTATTTTCATATTCCTCTACTGTATTATCAAATCATTTTAGATCCCTTTGAAGGCTCCTCAGTGACAGGTTCTCAATGGAGATCAGCTTGCAAGGTGCCTCAAATATATCTGTGAAGAAGCAATTGGATGATGGAGAAGTGGTCAAGGCAGCTGTGTTTGGTGTCAGCACCCAGAGAGGTGCTCTAGACAAAATAAGTATTGAGCACAGGTATTTGCATAACGCATATTTGCAAAACTAAACAGTGGAAACTGAGTCATAAACCATGTGACAAACCTATACAAAGGCTGACGAAATGCCAGGACACTCTTCTCTGTAACTGTGATGCAGAACTCATCAAGTGATTCACGTCTGTCACATACACGTAAGTCTGCTACATGAGCACTATTTTAAACTATTATAAAGACAGCTTTGAGAACAGGCACTGTACAAATACCAGTCTTTCAAAGTTGTGGAGACTTACTGTGAATACAACTATGTTGCAATATCAGTCTCCAAAATCTCTGCTTGTTTGCAGGTAGGTACTTGCTCTTGCCCCAACAGCTTTGGACTAGATTATTGAAAACCTTCTTTACTCCAAATCTTTTCTTTATCCCCTCATGAAGTCATGGCAATAATGAGCTGGTGACCAGCTGTTGTTGAAAAACCTTGGCCCGGTACACATTATACTGGCACTCTCAATTGTGTACCTAGGAGCCTCCTCCCTCTATTATCCTGTCATTTTACAAGTACAAGCCCTTAAGTGTTCAATTTAAGAATACAGTTTATTATTTTAAACTAGCCAAATTGAGTTGGATTCATTTTGGAAAAGATGGGGGAATATTTAGACATTAGTGATGGGGGTAAAGAGAAAAGGGCAATTAATGAGAGGTTAGCACCTAACCAACACAGAGCACACACTTTACATTATGCTTTTCACTCTCGCACATGGCCCCACAGATTTCTCCTGATGTACCATCGACAACCTCCATGCATACAGAAATAGACATATCACATTAATCAAGCCCTATGTTATCAACACTAGAATCAATACAGTTCTTCTGTTGATGCTCCCATATCCACTGCCAAATAACGCAGCTCATTTTTTCAAAGCATAATTTGAATTAAATATCCTCCAACAAGTCCCTTAATATAATATAATATAATATAATATAATATAATATAATATAATATAATATAATATAATGCTACTGCTGTTAACTATAACAGCTGTATCACTGTAATAAACATCTTCACTGTAAGGGTCCTAAGCATTAGTTATTTAATGATTAATTATTTCATGCAGCAAGTCTATAAAGGCAATGGCAGTGACAGTGAATCTTTAAAAAAGTGAAAAAACTCACCTATTATTACTACAGGCAGAGTAAGAAGGGAGTCCCCAGGCAGAACAGTTTCTTCAATTAAAGGCATTCTTTTAATCTTCCTCCCAAGGCTGTCACCAAAGTACTGAACAAAGGAATTCAAAAGCTGTCCTTCGGTTTCAGTGCCACTGTAAGTTCTAATTAAGAAGGACAGATGGGAGAAAACTAAAATGAAACAGTGAACTGTTGTCAGAACAGTCTCTTCAAAAATATATGCTTTTGATGTTTTACTTTAAAAGCTATGAAGCTGGCAAAATCGAGACCAAAACAGATATGTTTTATCCAATCTACACAATCTTACTCTTCAGCACAGCTTTTCTAACAGATTTTTTTAAAGTCCACTTTCTCCTAGCAAGTCTATAGAAGAATAACAAAAAGGCACAGATGGCTCTGCAGAAGTGCAGATTTCTAATCTCAGTTTATACAAAGCCAAAGTATAACCACAAGCTTTATTTTGATCCCACACACAGTAGAACTCATTCCTCATTATCCTTATCAAACGAGGAGATACACACTGCCTAGCCAATTAACAACATTAAGGCCAGACAAAGCCTGAAGGAGCAGCTAAGGTACAACAGCAGCGTTCATATCCCTTCCTGCTGGCTGAGCAGCACACAGGACTTCACCTCAACAAATTTCCGTTCAGAGAGAAGTGAGGCTGGTTAAAGTTGGCAGTGGTGTGAGGATGGATCTTTGTGAACTGATCCCTTTAAACCCTACATATAACCCATCCCACCACTGTTAAAAGTTTTTACAGAAGGAATTGCCATGTAGACAGGTCAGCTCCTGCACAGCAGACTGCTTTCACCACTGGCCATTTACCTAGATTTCTCAGCTCTTTCTCTGAAGAATACACTTAAGGTTTTCTTGTAACTCTTCACTGTCTAGATGTGCTTCTAGAATATAAAGACTTGTCTTATAATGTTTTCTGTTTAATTATTTAGGAGTCCTTTCTGAAATCTGTCCAGGTCATTGAAGAAGCACACAGACTACCAGTCTAGCTAGAAAGACAGAGTCAAAAAGTAGTTTGTTACTGTAGCTATGTTGTCAAGTCTTTTGTAAAGTAAGGACAACCAGTTTTTAATTAAAGATACCCCTATCAACAGGGGGATATTTTTTTAGAAAAAGTTTTAAAAAATTTTCACCTTATAAACATGATTAATTATCAATAATAAATAGAAGTACTCTTATCTATTTCCTAAGACTTTGCATATCTTAAAGCTATTCTAGCAATTATTTCAGCAATTATTCAGCAACACAGGATCAAAACTGTAAGATGCTGATCCAATTCCCAGGGCCTTCAAGAAGCCACGTACACTATGTACTGCCTCAACTCCCACAGCATCCAAGATTCTGTTTCAAAAGCCTTTCCTCAATGGGGAAGTCTGAAGTAAACTGGAGACAGAGGCGTGCAGTAACAACAGCAGCCGTACACTCCGTAACACATCTCTCTAATGGCCTTGTTAAAAAGGGTGCAGAGCTATTCTGAGGTTACATTTATTTTGGAAAGTACTTGACCCCACTACTTCCTGCAGTACAACAGAAAAAAAAAAAAAAAGGCAAATTACTTGCTTACTGTTTGATTACAGCTGCGCATTAGGTCTTGCAGACACCTAACATCCAAACAGCATGAGTTAGATGAAGACGAGGAGTCAGAGAGGAGATACCTAATTATCATACTGATTTTTTCACCTCTGCTTTTAGAATGGAGCAGGTAGACTATTTTATTTTCCAGCCTTTGCTTGAAGTTGACTAAGACAATACTACTTTATGTTTTGCAAAAGACAGCCTTAAGGGGAGCACGCATGCTTTAATGTGGCTTTATTATACTTGCTGTGCCTGACGGAACATAAAACCAAAAGAAACATTTCAAAACTTCTTTAAAGTGATATATGCACAACACTGTAGGCTTCAAAAGAATCTTTTAACAATAAAAATGTTGCTTCTGTGTAGCTTAGTGTATCACAAGCTACCAAACTGGTGATTTTGCCCAGGAATATCTGCACACAATGTGCAATTTCTCATTCTTTGCACAGGAACACCTGCACACAAAATGCAGTGCATGCAAAAGACTGTTGTCAGCAGCATGTTCTTCCTTTGCAAAAACATCATACCAGAGCCCTGCAAGATCTGAAGTTAGGGGCCACCACCTTCCTAACCTCTGAACAACCCTGAGAGCCACCAAGTACCAGCAGTTTTTATCTTGATAAAACTCACGGTAGACAGCTTTGCAGTGGTGGGGATTGGCGTAATTATCTGTGGCTCTAGTCCTGCAGACATCCAAGTGGGCACAAGATGAGTCAGTTCCAACAGTAGTGGCAAATTTATCTTATACTGGTCACTCAAATAACCTGGGGAATTACATTCTGTCAATTGCCCATATTCTAAACACGTACATCCACAGTTCTGCTTTTTATTAAAAAAAAAAAATAAATTAAGAGGAAAAAATTGCAACATACACATAACAGTTTTTCTCCCATTTGAAAAAGCTAATAGTAATAACAATTTGATAACAACTCGTAATTTGCTGCAGGTTATTAAAATAATTGGTACCTTTTCCAGGTAGCCGTTTTGAAAGATGTTAGAATACACTGTGCGCTTTCAGAAAAGAAAAAAAATAAAGGGAAAAAAAAAAAAAGGAAAGAAAGAAACGGGCTGTGGTGGGCGGTTAACAGAAAACTCGTTATATAAAAGGAATCTGAATCTGGTCTCAAGCTGACACTTGGAGAAGAGAATTCACCGCTGCCAGACTGTTGGATTTCCTCCAGGTAAGCGGGCGGAGCGGTGCCCCCGGGGCCGGCATCCCGGGCGCAGCAGCGCGGCCAAGCCCGGAGCGACGCCGAGCATCCCCGGGGCGGGCTGNCACGCCGGCTGCCGCTCCTCCTCCTGCCGCCGCTACAGTGGGGGCCGCGCCGCACGGTCCCTCCTCCTCGCTCACAGGCGGCACCGGGTCACAGGCGGGAGGAGGAGCCGCCGCCAGCACCGGCAGGGAGGAGGGACCAGCGGGGAGAGAGAGAGAGAGAGAGAGAGAGAGGAGGATAGTCTTGAAACCAAATTCTGANGGGAGAGGGACAGGGAGAGGAGCTCCGCGGCCCCGGGAGGGAGCCGCCGCTCCTGAGGGGACGCGCCGCGCCGCGGGGCCGTGAGGGAGCTCCCGGCCCGCTGCGTCCTGCTCTGCCCCGTCGGGTTTCTCATGAGTCGCACGCGGAGAAATTGACAGAAATCAAACAATTAAAAATTTCTCTACTCACCTTTTGACTATCAGGCACCTATTCGGGAACAATGCTTCGTACACGATCAGTTAGTTGCTTTGAATTGTGTGTTATCATAAATACTTTGCAGGAGTGTTTCTCTGGGGAGAAAGCATTCCTTCCCTAGTCACACCCGTCTCAGTGACTTTGGTTGGCAGCACCTCAGAGGTCATCCAGTCCAACCCCCTGCCCAGGTAGGGCCGCCCTGACCCAGCTGCCCAAAACCAAGGCCAGGTGAGCTTTGAGTATCTCCAAGGATGGAGAATTCATGATCTCCCTGTGTGACCTGCTCAGGTGTTTGACCACTCTAACAATAAAAACGTATTTCCTTATATTCACATAGATTTTCTTGTCTTGCAGATTATGCCCATTGACTCCAATCCTTTCCCAAGGAACCACTGAGTTCCCTCTCACCTTCTGATGAAGTCTGCTTCATCCCTTCCCATTGTATTTATGGATTAAGGATCTCTCCAACCCTTCTCTTCTATAGGCTGAACAGTCCCAGCTTTCTAAGGCTCTGCTCATAGTGGTCTGTCTGCTATCTGAGACACCCATGTTTTACACTGCTTTTCTCTCTCAAAGTCTACCAAAGAGTAAGAGTGAATGCCAATAAATCTAGGACTATTTATTAAACAATTACAGCCTTCTGCACAGAGTTGAACTTGACATTTATGTCAAGAAATGTATTCATTGTGAATTTGTTCTATAAATCCACAATACCAAGATCTTACAAAGCTGTGGAGTTGCTGTGTCTGAAGCAGCTGTTGGTAGCTGACAGTCCAGTTCACCTCAAGGTTGTTCATTCGACTGCCATGTCTGTAGTCAGTAAATAATTACTATTCAGTAGATCTGGTCTGGTTCCAGTACAAAGGATGACTTTATTAGATATGTGCTCTGTAAAAGCTCAAGATAAAAGAACACAGGAGCTGACTTGTACCACTGAGGAAATACAGAATATTGATATAAAATCTGTATTTTATCCTTGTTTCGTCTGAAAGGTTGAAACATATTCAGTTAAACACATTGTTCTTCAAGTGCAGCCCCAGGTCTGTTAATCCTGTCTTTAGACCAGAATTAACAACATGAAGTTGCATTTAGCTTCCTCTGTCCTCAAAAATATTGCCTTTAGTCCAGGAAACTATGTGAATGATTTTTTTTGTTGACCAGATAATTCATACTATTTGAATATTCATGCTGTTTTATTGAAGTTGTATTCTTCTTTTCAGTGAGTTGCAGAAAACTACAGCAGAAACTGAAAAAAAAAAATCACACAATAATTTGCTCATTGCCAGGACAACCTCCACCAAGATATAAAACTCCATGCCTTCCGGACCTCACATTTCAAGGAAACTAGCTATAACCAAGCAAAAGTTTTTGGGGTTTCATGAGTTACTTGGTGGCAGCATTCAGATGACATTGACTTCAAAGTTAATGTATTAAGGATGTATTTGGCTTTAAGTACTACCCGTATTTCCTCCCATAAACAAATCTTGCTAACTAGAATATAACACAGAACCTCAGCTATACTAGTACTACTATTAGTTTGTGTTCTTATTTTATGTATATACACTTGAGAAGGAAAGCAAAAACACCTGTGTCCATGTCTAAGATCAGGACATGCATTTCCCCAGCGTGCTTTCACATTTAAATTTAAAAAATTATATTGGATCTTGTATTTGTCATATAAAGAGGTAGTTTGGAAAAAGTACTAATGGGGCTTCCCTGGAAATTATGGTCTGCATAGATGTCCTGATTTTTAATGAATTATGATTCTCCCTGAAGTAAAATTTTCTGTTCCCTTTAAATTCTACACGTTAACCTGGATTTTTCAAATGTCTTAGTTTTGTGGTTAGGATTTATTTCAATTCCATATCTCAGAATAAAATGCATTTTCTTAACATGTACCTTTGTATTAATTTTTTTCACTACGGTTGGAACAAAAGGAAGGAGTCTAAAACACATCAAGCCACAGCAAACATTTCCTCATATTTTAAAGGGATCTATTTTTCCTGTTGAGTTCATTTTTGTAAAGAGATTTGGGCAGTTATTGGCTGTTAACTTTATTCCAAATCTTTACATTTTAAATCATGCTAGCCAATTAGCTAATTTAAATCTCCTCTCTTTTTCTAATACTCACTATACTAATTTAGGTAAAAAAAATTGTACATTTGTTCAAGAATAATATTTTTTCAAAATCAATTTAATTTGAAAATATTTTTCCCCCAGGTATTCAGTAAGTCATTATCTCAACCAACGTTACTGGAAAAAGCATTAAACAGCTTTTTTTAAGCACAAGGGTATTTTCAACAACAGTTGTATGACCTGATGACCTGGCTAGTAACTAAATATGTTTAGTACTTGGTGCTGCAGAATTCCTAAAAATCCTGCCTGAGGTGGGAGCATTGGAAGAGGAGACTGTTGCCTCAAATCACAATACACAGCATGGAAATAAAGGACTTCATCCTCTTCTGTAGAAGTGACATGGTCAGTGAGTAGCTGGAGAATGACTCCAACTGTGTGCTGAATACAACCTGCGCTTTGTAACACAGCATTTGAAACAAGGAAAGTGACTGCAACATTCTGGTGAGATTCCCGGGCCCCCACCCACTGCAATATGAGATTAAAGTACCAAGTAAGTAGAAAATAAACCTGCAAGGCTTCAAATGTCACTACAGGATGATTATCAACTCTGTCTGAATGAATAATGCAGTGTCTCAGTTCTGGAGCTTACCCTGGACAGATGTCTCATCAAGAGCAAACTTGCTCCCTGTAACATCAAATGACTCCAAAAGATGCGTGAACTGCAAGGCCTAGCAAGTGACAGTGTAGTGAAACATTTTCGGAGATGAACAAATAGGAAAAAAAAAAAAAAAG
>WBMY01013264.1:890762-969089 GCA_013397315.1 Donacobius atricapilla
AAAAAAAAAAAAGCCTGTGGCACTCAGCCTGAAGCACGAGGTGCTGAAAAAAGGCCAGGAGAGATTAGGAACGTTTGAGTTTATTTGCTCTCAATACTGTTAAGCAAGATGGCAACTAGGCAGCCTAGCTGCAAAACAACTTTCTGCCTGGCCAAGTTAAAAAAAAATGAAAATTGTAACAATGAGGGGATCTCCGTGAAGAAGTTCTGTTGCAATTGTAAAAGATCCTGCCAGAAAGTCAAGATACTTGTCAAGAGGGACAAGAAAAGATGCTTATAAAACAATCTTAAAGGAATATGTCTGTTAGGTTCCTGGGGTATTTTCATCATCTTAATGAATAAAATTATTTTCAGTGGTCCTTTTCAGATGTTACTAAGTGCTAATGAAATAATACTTGCTTGAGAATAAAGATTCAGCAATTTCCATGTCAAAGAATTATCTTACTAGTATAGAAGTTTTGACAGGATGGTTTTATGGGCCTTTTGCCCCTCAGGGTGCAATTTGCCTGAACATCCCAAAAGGTGTCTATTCTGTGTCTAAAGGTGTAGTATTCTGTGATTAAAGAAGAGACAAAGGATTCTGCCATTGGTTTAAGTTGGTCTTGAAGCTAAAATACCACTTAACCACTTGCTCACTGCCCCCAGTGGAATGGGGAGAGAATTAGCGAAAAGGTAAAGCTCAAAGGTTGAGGTAAGTACACTTTCACAGGACAGAAAAGGAAAGGAAAATAATAACTATAAAAGAATATATACAAAAGTTCATTGTCTGCTCTCCAGTGCCAAGCCAGTTCCCGAGCAGTGTTCTAACGTTTTATTCTGTAAATAATCCCATCTAAGATCACTGATGATATTGATGCTAGCAACTAATAATTCTACTTTATATCACGTGTAGCTATCAAGAAGCACATTCGTTTCTAGGAAGCAATTTTCAATTTTTAATTAGGAAAGATTTCCTATCACCTCAGAGTTTTTGTACTTATAAAAAGTACTTTTTTAGAAGAATAGAATTTTCCCCTCCCAATTACTGCCAGATATTTCTTAGTGCTTGTTATTTTGCCAAAGTACAGCTCCTAGAGATAAATTATTATATAGGCTACATCTTATCCTCCATCCCCCAAGAACCTGAAAAATGTGTCTTAATCATATTTCTGATTATGCAAAAACCTCATCAAAAGTAACTCCGTAACTAGAAATTCATTTCAAATCCATATTTTTGTAAGTCTGATTTACAATTTCTTAAAGAAATGGGCCTATCTCTATTGCGTTGCTTTGCTTTCTTTTAAATGTAGAGCTGCGTTACTAACAGCATTTTTTATAAACATGAGAATGCACAGCTTGTTCCTGACAGTATCCAGTGGATGCATTGGGCTGCCATCTCAGCCAGTGGGGCACACTGTGTAGGGGACTGAGATGTAATAGGCGATGTTGGGAAAAGGGTAACCCAGTTCTAAAAGTGTCAAAATTGCGATTGGATTCATGTTAGTTTCATGTTTCTCAGTTCTTCCGTTTTGAAGCACAGATTGCTCCCAGCCATTGCCCAAGCTGCCTTTTGTAAAAGTCAGGTTGCATCTCTTAGGACAGTGCCAAATCCATGGGGAAGCTTTGTGTACTTGCGTAGATGTTTGAAAAGTGTGAGGAGAAGATTGTGTGCCAAGCAAACTGGTCAAGGCTGGCATATACAAAGGCCCAAGGAATAAGAATAATATTGTAAAAAATGATAACAATAGTTTTCAAAAGAACAAACCCCCAGGGGCTGAGAGAGCAGAAATTATTCAGTTACTGTAGGCTGAAGTTTATTACACTCCAGCCTAATGAAGAGTTTTTGTTGTGGCTTCTGTTAATCTATTCAAAATCCAGCAGTCATAAATATCCTATTGCTTTTTCTACTTCACACATATCTTTAAATCACACTTGGGTTGTATTTTCCAAGTCGAGAGTGAAGGAGATTATGGGAGAGAGCATATCAAGTAGTGAGAGATAAAACATTCAAAAATAGCTCTTAAAGATATTGAATTAAAAAGGAAAATAAAGGCTTTCATTTACTGAACTGGCCAATGCAATTACTTACTGGGTCTTAGACTAACAGCTGCTTATTTTTCTTTCCTGCTTTTCCTATTATCTGCCACTTCTATTTGTAATATTTTATTTCTGATTGTGTTCTTAGGAACACAATATGTGTTTGGGTGGACACTGCTGTCCTGGAGCCTTGTTTCTGATTAGGCCTTTCAGTTTGTGCAGTAAACCAAATTCAGCAAGTGAGAATGAAAAAAACCCCACAAAATAGGAGATGATGAAAATATTTTGGTGAAAATGACAGTTACTACTGATTTGGAATTTCACTAAACTTTATGTAGCAGACAATCTCACTTTTTGTATAGTTAAGAGAGTCAGTACTTCTATGATTCTGCTGCATGATGATCAGAATGCTAGTCTCTGTTTTCTTCTATTACTCTCATTTCCTAAAGTTGACCTGTAGTAATTAGAAGTGACAAATGTTGGGTTTTTTTCTTTATTGACAGTGATTTGCAGTTTTGTCACAGAATGGGAGATGCAGTTGCTGAAAATTAAGGGATGCCACTTCTCACAGTACCCAACACCTTCCATATGCTTATTTCAATCTTTCTGCCTTTCCATCCATTAGGCACCAAAGGAAACAAAAGAACAGCCTTACAAAAATTTTTCTCTCTTTAAATGCTAGATTTCTGTATTCTAGGAGCTCAGTACCCACTGACAGCTTGGTTACACCTCCGTAGCAACAACATTTCAACCATAGTTTGCAGTTCATATGAACAAGCCTCATTATTTCAAGTCACACTGTTTTAATTGCCACATCTATTAACTGCCTCCTGTCTGTGAAAGGCATAAGACTGCGCAGACCTTGAAACTTAAAAGAGTGAAATAAGATGTGACCAAGTAACAAGGTAAGTAGGTGGAAAGCAGAGACTCCAGGTTACAGGAGATGGAACCAAAAGGATGTTCTTATTATGTGTGCTTTAACTACACATAGGTGTCCTAAAAGAATAACGAAATCCAGCCCAAAAAGCAAACCAGCCCATTAACAAGTACTGCAGAAAGCTCTAGAAACAACAACAGGATTTTCTGCTCTGTATCAAATATATTATCAAGCCTCTTATGAGCCCACCTAAACCATAATTTTTCTCGTTCTTTTGTAACCCAGGCTTTTGTTTTGCATTCTGTCTTTTTTTTTACAGATCACAGGAATGGTGTGTAGCTTGCATTTGGTTTTACATGAGCTTGAGGATAGAATGGCATTTTGTCTTGGGTAATGACTTGGCAAAATTTTTGGAAGCATTTGCCAGTAATAACTGTATTCATAGATTGTTTGTTTTTCTAGAGAAAGCATGTATTGTACTAGATGGGCATTTTTAAGGACCTATTTGAGGCCCATAAATAAATAAGAACTTACTGTATGTTTTCCTGTCTGAAAGTAAATGGATTAATCCACAAATTTTTTTTTCTCTCTCTTTCTCTCTCTTTGATTTCCTTGTACGTGGACTAAAGGATAATTTGCCTGGATGTGTGATTATTCCTCTCTCATTGCTGCAGTTTGCATAAGATGTGGTGGATTCCAATGCAGTTGTTCCTCTTTATGTTAGAGAAAATGCAGAATGAATTACAACTTCAAAGACACATTTTGAGAGTAAACACAGACCTCTTGGGGTGAAATGCTAAGAGGCATATTTTTTTTCATGTGGTTTTTCTCCATAGGAAATATCAAAATTTGGATCCAAATATTTTCAGGTTCTCTTCTTAGATTTACATAGTAAAATTTTCCATCACAATTTTTAAAAAAGAAGACAGATATATGTATATATGTGTGCGTGTGTGTGTGTGTGTGTGTGTTTAAGTAATGAGTATAACTGATATGGTGTGATATAGATATGTTTTTGAAATAATTTAATTTTATAAAATTTTATCTTAAAATTGTATTTTAAAGTCTTCATGCTTTAAAACAGCTATTAAAAACCAAGCAAATTACCTGATCCAATATTACTGGTTTTTTATACCAAAGGGCATTTAATATCAAAGGTGAGGAGCAGCAAATGTTTTTAAACTGGAAAGCCCGTATGATGAAGACAAGAAGATAGAATATACTGAGTTGGAAGGAACCCATCAGGATCATTGAGCCAAACTCCTCAATATAATAGAATAGTAGGAAATATTCATTAAGCTCGCCTGTTTCTGAAACAGATAACTGATCATGTCACAGACCACCTGTAATAGTTGCGATGAATTCCAAAAAAGAAAGCTTAAAAGAAACTGCTCTTTAGATGCTTTAAGGTCAGTATTATATAAGGACATTAATTCATCGAAGAGCATTTCTGTCTGACAAAATTAGCAGCTTCACCACTGCAAATCTTTTTTTTCCAGCAAACCATAAAACAAAGTTAAACATTTGGCCACCTCCTACATATTTCACAGCTGAAACATGTGTACTTTATGGAGTTAGGGAGTCTTCGACTATGGAAGAGCAAATCACTATGGAAGAAGTGAAAGAGGTATAAGTAACCCCACCCTGAATGGGCTATCTGATTTTTTCGTTAAATCTGCATGGGTAACACAGTGATGGTGAAATTAGATAAGAAAATCCAAACCATGCAAATGAGCCATGACACATTACCTGAACTCAGCAGTAAGACTTGCTTCACCTCAGCTATGTCTAAAGGAAAACAATAGTAATTACTTTGAGGAGAAAAGTAGAGAAATAAAATCTAAGTGCTATTTAATAATAATGTTTTAAAATGTTTATAGCAAATTTTTCTAATTTTCTAGTTCTTATAGGATGACCTTCATCACTCTGTCCTTTTTTTTCCCACTCCAGTATGGAATTCTATGAATCTGAGGGAAAAGTAATAATTTTTTTCTTTATTTCTACATCATGCAGTGCTGTTTTACTGTAGTCTGGATTGTAATCATTGAGAATACTACAATATAAAGGCATAGTTATCATTATATTTTAAATAAATAAGCAGTGTTCAGTACCAGGTAAAAGCAGCTGCTATTATCCCCTCCAGAAGTACTAATCTCAGTAGTGAAATACACTTTCCTGGTGACCAGGCATACTGATTTGCATCTTCAAGGAGTATTTTTTGATGAATGCCTGACGGAAATAAAGTAGTCTACCTCCTAGCTGGGATTGCATGAAAATATATGGAGACAGGTTGCTGTGAACAATTGGTACAGAAGCAGACAAGACCCTTTATTTTCTTTTTTAATGTTCTTAAGTGACTTAGTGTTTCTGGTTCCTTTGTTTTGGGCTCAGCCTCAGTAATGCGCATAGGTCTCTGCATTTGCTTAAAAAGCCCCATGCTATATTCCTGAAACAACAGATAGAAGTCTCACTGATAATAGCTTTATTCAACCTTGCTGAAAATGTTAAGTCTAGCAACAATAAAGGCTTAACTGTTCTACATGCCAGCCAACAGGCCCTTGCATATTACAGGAAACAACTGCAAGCATTTAGCGTTTCAGTACACATCCAGCCCGAACTGCTTGGGAATGTGGGATCTGAATACTTAACCCTGATGCACTCGTGCTGCTGGGTGATCAGTACTGAGGACCTCATCTTTGGAAAATGATGTGTTATATACATTTCAATTTTGCTGTCACATATTCAGATGAAAGTGAAGATATTGTTTTAAATTTTCTGAAACTCCAGGGACTCTAGGACACAATTTAGGCTTGCTCATTTTACACTGATAGGGCAGGGTAAGGAAGATATAAGACTCTAGTAACCCACCTGGAACTGGAATCAGGAATGATTTCTAGCTGCTGGCTGCAGAGCCCAGTTAGGTGCAGCCTGCATCAGCTGGAGCCAGTCAGGTCTGCTTGCCACAACTGTATCAGATGGTTTAGGGAAAAGCTTCATCTTTGCTATTTTGTGTTGACCTATGCAGCTCTTCTGGGCTGCAAAGGCATTGATAAATAAGCAAAGGATTTTTAGCAAATTGTAATGTAAATAGTGTAGAGTCTGTTTATTTGCACTTGTCCTTTTGGGTCTTTGGTGTGCTCATGCTTGTAAATTCAACACTGTAAAACTGGCGTAAAACAGAGACAAGGGAAGGAGAAAAGCAATGCTTTATATGTTTTGAATTTAATTTTTGTGGGGTTTTTTTTCCCTGAGTATGGGTCACAAGTTACAATTAAAATTATTCCTCTTGATAATTTTTAGTATGAAAACCAGATTTTTTCTGGTTGCCTTTAGTTTCTTGATTGCATGGTTATTACATGATTATTATATGATTTTGCTTTTTCTGATAAGCACTAATTTTCTTTTCATCTTCAATTATATTCTTTATTAAAAAAGATCCACTTAGCTTCAGCTGTCCATGACTTTGAGTTAAATACTTGAAGACATTTATGACACTGTTTTTATTTTAAATGTCATATATACTTTTCTTCTTCTCTTGTTTAAAACCATATCAATTTCTCCAAACCTTTTCTCCAACACTTCATGCCTCAGGCCATCAACACATGAACATCAGTGTTTAGGTTGCTTGTATTAAACTCTTACATTTCCTACAGGAATTTCTTTGTCCAAATACCTTTCCTTTATTTACTTTTATTTGCTGTGGTTTATCTAACGTATTGTTTAGAAATGCTTCAACTGAGAACAATAAAACTCCATCACTATAAAAAAATTATCTTAGCAGAATATATATAACTGTATGTCATTTCAACTACAATCCAAACCTACAGGACTCTTTTAATTTATCCTTAGACTCTTTCTGTGCAGTTTAAAATCAATCCTTGGTCATCTACCAGCCAAAATTTTACCTTTTATTAGTGAGGTGTTACTTATGGCAACAGTGGGCTACTGTGCTCTGTACGAAATAACAACAGAAAGGCTTCATCTTGGGACATGACAAATCATGACAGAGCTTTTTGCATGAAATATCACCAGAGCTTTTAATACATTAAAAGCAATGTATTTTCATAATCTTCCACTCAGAAATTGCTGAGCTGTAGTCTGTGCATTCTGTGCTGGCATTCACTTACAGAATCTATTGACTTCATAGTCACAGACTAAAACTCTGTGGCTTTGGCCATCTATTCTTTCCATTGTGCCTTATAGCAGCCCCCTGGAAGTCAGAGCGCTGTGCTGATATGTTCAGACTAGCAATCTGAAATAATTTTAACAATTTTTTTTTCAGCTATGTACAAGGATAATGTTATGCCAGCAAGTAGCTTGCTTTAGAATACTTTTTAAACTTGCAGTAACAACCTCTTTTAGGAACATGTGGTTCCTTGTTTTCTCTGAGTAATAAGAGGTCTCTGCTGCATATTTAGGGTACTAGTTTAAGGTCATTGGAGTTTTTTATTTTGTTTGATGTCTTTGCTTTTGCTTTGAGAAAACCAAGAGGGCTCTTATTACTGGCTTGTGTCTCATTTCTGATTAAAAGCTTTCCATTATGTGAAAGAAAAAAGTATTGCAGATGCCCAGGCTGGTTTCATCTAATCTCCTAGGAAAAATCACTCCATAGCTGTATCCCAAAGAGAAAGAATGCTTTGCTGAGGCTGGGATCACATGCTCTGTACTGCCAGTGTCCTAATCCAAGGCAAACTGAAATGTTTCATAGCATCCATAAAAGACATCACAATGCTTGGGGCAACGGGGCATTCAGCCAATGCCTCTAGAATCACTTTTTCTATTGCAGTCTCTTTGTTTTAGAATAAAAGCATTTCCACTTTCAGGGGGGTATGGCAGTATTTTCAAAGATGCTCTTGTTAACTTTACTTTAGAAAAATTATCTGCAAGCAGAAACATAAAGTCCACCAAGAGTGTTCCTTTAAACATTGCCACATATTTGTGGCATTCAGGACACATCCTGAACAGCTCAGCTACCTTGTCACATCAAATGATTGGAAGGCATTTTGACATCATTTAGCCTTTGACCTTAAATTTCACTCTCAATAAGCAGAAACCAAAACATACCCCACAAAACACTGAGAAAATAGAAACTGTGGCTGTGTCATCCAAAATGAATCCCTATCACTACAGATGAGACATTTCCCCGCTTTCACACAATAGATGCTTTTATTTATTATTATCAAGACTGGAGCCAAATTGAACAATCTCTCTTTGTATACAGATACTTCTTTTAATTTGTTAGTGAGTTGATCCTTTTAAAATTGCTAATTAGCTGAGCTGTTACTAATGTGACTCAAATAACTGGAAAATCTCTGATCTTATGATCACAGGGCTATTCAACTGATGGGTCCACAAGTACCACTCATTCACCTTGTAAGTAAAGTAGTGTTTAGCCCAGAAAGAGAAAAACAGTAGTACATGCTGCTCAAATTGCCAATAAAGAGTGTTCTTAATATAGCATTTTAACCCTTCACATACTTGATTAAATGCTCAATTAATTTCTTTGGCAAAATAAGCACAAAACACTTAATACAAAATGAATATGTAATTTTTATGCAGAGGACACTGCTAATTTCCAATGTTTCTGAGACATATTGAAGCATCTTACTTGCAGTGGAGTTGTTACTGCAGAGCATACATCCTCACCCATAATTTGTGTACTTTTTATTACACTATTAAGTCCTTCAGTTTCCTGGTGTCAATGAGCACACCTGTGTTTTCAGTGTGTAGACACTGTTATTCAATCAAGGTTCACATTACTGTTGTCTGATGTAATTTACAAATAAGCTGGAACATACTTCGCTCCAGCTATTGTTCCTCTCTATGTTAAATTTCAGGTGGTTTTTTTGAAGGCTTTTGCTAAAAATTTATATAATTCTTTCTCATTTTGCTTCCCTTTCCCTCCTCTGGAGAATCATTCACCAAAGCACTGACCCTATTTTAGTAGCTAACAGCCATCTGGGGAACAGGGAGTTGTGAGAATTCTTTCTTTCCTGTAAATCAATTTGCTGTTTCATCCAAGTCAATCGAGTTCAGCTTAAATTACCAGATCTAGAGTTGGTAGTAACTGGCATTTAGCAAAACCTTTTTTTTTTCCTTGAATCTAGACCTTCTTTTGGTAGAAAGAGTTGGAATCTAGTTCTTTTCTAAAAATGCCATCTGCTGAAAAGAGCTGTCAAACTGGAATGGAGAAATCAATGGGGAAAAAGTTAAATTCAAGCTCATTTTAGTGGTAAATTATAGCTTCATACCAAAACTTGCTACCACTAATATATAACTTAAATTGTTTTTTCAATCAGATGATAAGTGTACATGATACAAAGAGGGGGCTGCAAGTGGAAAGTCACCCTTGGCTAGGTGAAAAACATTGCCAAAACTTCATTTATTTGTGTAAAATTGAGCAGTGTTATAAAAAAACAGTCCACATCAGATTTTCTAGTCTAAGGAACTACATTTTTTCAAGGATTGTCTGTCTTATCAGCTTTACTGGTTGCATGAATCTTACTTTTTATTATGCTTATACAAGATGTCCTTATTAAAGTTACAATATTATTGGACTATGGTCTTATTTTCCTACTATTTTCCTATTATACTTTAAATACTATTTTACCAATTCTCAGTTTTAATGCTTTGCCAAATGTGGGGGGAAAAGCCCCAAACATGAATATTGCATAAAGCATCTCCCGTCACTGTAGAAAAATAAAATGATGTCTCCAGATAGGCAGGTGGTAGCTGCTATGTGTTTGCTCTGCTTGTAGTCTGTGTGGTGAGATTTTGATTCTTTGGCCTAAAAGCAGAACAGTTGGATAAGTGACTGTGCCTAAGCACTGCTCTCTAGAAGACTTTATTAGCAGAAGTACAACACCCTTCAAGTGAAAAAGTCTCACACAGCCAGGTAGGAACTTGATAATGGTGAACTGTCTGCACCCATCAATAGAGCCTAATCATAAGTTATATTTCAAATAAGAAATAAAATCTAATTGGTGAAAGCATTGTTGCAAGGTTTGCTCATGGTTAGAAACAGGAATGGGATGGCAACTGTGCAAATGCTAATACCTAAATATGCTGGTGGTGCAAATGTTTTCCAGTTTTAGTTCACAGGCCTTATTTTTGTGTAATACTCCTGTTCATGCCAACAAATTCATCCAAATGAAGGTAAGAAAGCTGTAACTTAGAAGTCTTTTCTGCAAGTATTACTAATAATTCAGTTTAGAACAGAAAGTGATGAATTTTGAGAGCGAGGACATATTCCACTGCAGGCTACTTTTTTTCTCTTGTATTTGCAGTAGGTTTCCACTACAAATCACAGACCTAGTGTAATGATCTTTTCATCAGAGGCCACATTGTTGTTTGAACAGACACTACTTGCAAAAAACCCCCAAACCTACATCTGGTTTTTTTGTTAAAAACAGGGAATTCACTGTTGTGTCTTGGTTACCTAAGCTCAGTAGTCTTACTACAAACAAGAAATTCAATGAGCAAGGAGAAATTCTTTTGTACATTAATTGCTTTAATGTGTGTCAATCAAGAAAGAGCTCATACATAAATGAATTTTCGCTAATAAAGGATTTTACCATGTTATCTGACCTGAATTATTTAGGTCATATGTTACAGTTTAAAGGTATAAATTACAATAAAAATAAATTCTGCACAGTACAAAGTTTACTAAATTGGCAGAACTGTTAAATTTTACTTTAATTTCTATAAATATTAAATTACAAGACTGTCCAACATATAGATGTTCAGCATTAACAGAGATAATAAAAAGCAAAGAATTGTTATTTTCTTTTTTGTGGTTTTTTTTGGTTTTTTTTTGAGAGTACCTTAAGTAAAAAGTTTGTAAAAAAATGTCTGAATTTGAATACAAAATTTACTAAAATAGTTTTGTTTTACACTGACATCATGCAATCAGACTTTCCACTTCTGTATTAGCTGGTATGATTGCTGAATTCTGGAAGTAATGAATACACAGTTTGGAATTTGAATACAGCATTTTTTTTAAGCTTGGCTGCTAGGTGCACATATTTCAGATTACAAACGAACTCAGTTGACACCTCATTCTTGAGAAGGAAAGCTGCTGCCCAAGTAATTCATTAATATGATTACATGAAGAGAAAATTAAAAGCATGACCTGAAAAATCCAACCGGAATTCTTATGGAAAATACTCGCATAAATAGACTATTCGTAAAGAGAGACCAGAATGCAAGAAATAACAGCTTTATTTTAGGAAATTAGATATTTTTCTTCAACATGCCTGTATCTTTAGCAATTGTTGAGTCTCTTGATAAAAAACCTGAGTGGTTTGTATTAACCCACTGGTGAGGTTATGTCAGTTCTGTACATTTCAGCAGGACCTTTCCTGATAATTATCCAAGACCCAGGAGAATTGGACTCATGACATTAGGGTTGAGGTATTTTTAAAGTTTTTTTAATGTTTTGTTGGGTTTTTTTTGTGCTCGGGGTTTTTTTTCCCTTTTTAACAGGAAAAATGTAAACTTTTAAAAAGTAAATGGGATACAAGAGAGTTAGTAAGCATGATTAGTATTTTGAAATATAAATGAGAAAAGATAGTAAGCTCCTCATAGTTCAAAATAATATCTGAGAAGAAACAAGATCAAAGAAAAAGGTCACTGTGAAACAGTGAAAGGAAACACCAACAGGGCAGCTGAGGAGCATTATCTTGCAGAGGGACACCAATGCAGAAAATTTTGTCACCATATTATGTTCTCACTGCCCAGCTCAGTGTCTTTTTCTAAACATCCTTTCTGCTGCTCAGGTGGGGTTGGGGAGCTCAGGACTTACATCTCAAATACCCTGAGGAAGAGCACAATTTAGATACAATTGGTAATGCACATCTTAAAGCTTTTGTTGACAGCTCCATATCTTTATGGAGTGGAGCACTGTAACAGGCATTCTTGACTGACAATTGAGTATAATTGCACCTGGAAAGAAGTTGATGCTCAGCAGAGGTAAATTTTTATGCTGAGATTCAGATGTCTGGTTGTTATGACTGTCCTTAGAGAAGGCTGAAGAATGATTGTATGACTAAAACTCTGGTGGATCCAAGCTGGAAGTCTGAATGTGAGGATCACCCCACTCATTTCTTTAAATAGACATATTTTTCAAGGAAATACATACTTGGAAACAGGTTGCTGTTACTCCCTGAAAGCAATACAGAGGTCAGTGAAAAAAGTTTGATGTGGCAGTGTTTGCTTTACCTTTAGCAGATCAAGCATTTAATAAAGTAAACTATTCTGGATATATGGAACAGTTATCACATTTAGAAGCTTTTATAATAAATGCTGTAGTTTGAGATTAAATTTTAACATTTTATATCAGAAATTATGTGAGAACAGTGGACAAAAATCAGCTTTCCTGAATTTCTGTTTCTGATGCATAATTAGTAAGGCTATTGGTTCTGAATTTTTTTGCTGTATGGTCTTTTGTGGAGGTTACAACACTGTCACAGGAATCATCTTCCTCTCTTGTTGATCAAGCTGTGCATCATTCCCCTCTGTCTCTTCACAGGTACTTTTTGATCTACATCATGTTTCCAAGAGTAACCACTTTTTTGCCTTTTTGGACATCTAGTAAAAATATTTGTATCTCTTTTATTTCTTCCATTTTCCTTTTCCTCAGTGTGCTTATTCAAACCCTCCTGACTCCTTATTTTGCTTATGTCCTTTTTCACTCTCTGCTTGTGTTCAGCCCTGTATTTGTTTGGCAAATTATCTCCTTCTCTTGTTATATGTGGGTTTTTTGATTCTCTGTTTCTTCTCAAAATCACACTCCTTAGAGTTGTGAGTCTTTAAAAGGAATAAAAAGAAATCTGGAAGCATAAGTATTCAACCTCAGTGTTTGATTAAGAGTAACAATCAGTTTAATACAACATTATAAGCTCCCCACAAAAAAGTATTGATTTAATTAATGAGTTTATTTGACCTTTAGATGTCATTGGTTCAATATATCTGTCTGTTATCACCATACTGTGGTTCTGAATTTAATTTTTTATTTCAGGTGTATATGTCTTCTGAAACCACAAGTTCCCCCCACACACTTTCTGTCTGAATTATGGCTCTGCTGGTTGTAGTTCTCTCTCCTTCTTTCTCTAAGCCATCAGTCTAAAAAAACCACCAGTGCATAGTTTATTTTAGCTTTATGGATCACTCATGGAAAGACAAAAAATATCTACTGATTGACTGTGTCACATGAAAAATAATGGTGGTGCTGCTGTTGTTATGACAGCCTAAAGGCTTCATCAAGACAGATTTTCTTGCTGAAAGCTGTATCTTTTATTAGACCACTGACAAAATTAGATGAGTTTTTGGGCATGTGAGTCCTTTTTCAGGTCTGAAATAGAATCAGAAGTCTTCAAAGCTAAATACAAGTTGAGTTCATTGTCTTATCACATTAGTTGTGTTCAGACCATCTCAAAGGGAAAGTTAAAGGAAGGAACAGTAAGAGGAAGAAGAGTCTGAGGAAGAGATACATCAGGGGGAGGATGGGGAGGTTTTTCTCTCACAGAAGCACTGTCTCTGAATTCATAGGTTTTGGTATCCAGCAGATTTGTGAAAGCACACAAGTTTTTCTTTGGAAAATCTTGCAGGAATCCTCGAGGGTCTGGCTTTAGATATTCAAAATGCAGTGATTATCTTCTGAGAAACACTCTCTCCCTGAAAACTAGGGAACTTCTGTCCTTTACTTGTGTATGTTCATTCTTTTTGGTGCCCAGTAGTTGCTTAGTTTCACCTGCATGGTTACCCTGAGAGCACTCAATCCACTTGATAAAAGGTCCCCAGATTTACAGACATTGGATTCCATTGTTCTGTGTTAAGACATATTTATTGTGATGGTAGTGGAGAGATGGTGGTAAAGTTTTGTACATGTGAAGGGCCTAAATACATTTAGCTTGTTTCGGCCACAGACAACTTGCCTCTCCTAGTGGGTTTAAAGATGTTGGGGCCTGTGCAATTGGAAAGAAAGATCTCGAGAGCGCTATTTCAAAAGAGGATTGTTTTCTAACACATCTTTCGGTGCTTGTATGAAATTGCAAGTGGGAAGGATGTACAAAGGCTTGATGATCTGCTACCACTGTGCTATTTCAACATTGTGCATGTCCAACAGTTGGACCTGTTTTTCTACTAGTAGCAGCCAGTCAAATGAAATATAGTATTAATAATAGAAACCTAAAGACTACACCCTTGCTTTTTAAAAAACAAGTCCTAATATCAAAAAAAGAGGATAAATGATGTTAAGATTAGCTTTTGTACAGTCTTCATCACCATGTGTAAAGAATGTTGACTGCTCTGTGGTTAAAACAACATTTCTGAATCACTGCCTGGGGGAGGATTTGCTACTAATGTTACAATTAACCTTTTCCCCAAATCTTTTTGTTTGGGAAGGAGTCCAGTATGAGCCTTGTTAACATTTGTTAACCTCATCTTCACCAACCTTTTTCACTTCTGTTACCAGTGGTCTTTCTTGGTGACAGTGCTGAAACACTGTGTCCATACTGTCCAAGTGAACAGCCTACACTGTCCTGCTCACTGTAGGGAATCCAATTTCTGTCTAAATATAGACAGCTGTGCCTCCTTTATTTAGGCAATGATTTACAATCCACTTCTACCTGGTTTCCCATAAAGTTGTCTTATGATATGTTCTCTTTCAGCCAAATATTTCCCTCAAAACCTTGTTGCCTGAAGCTTCAGTTGTATATTCTGTCCCTACATGACCAAGTGTTCCTTCCACAAGAGGGAAGTCTCTAGAGTTTCATCAAGTACATAGTATAGGTGGATAATTGACCTTTGTGGTGTTTGTAAGATGATCATTACAGCAAATAATATCAGCAATATTATTTAGTATTAAACATTGAAAAATGCACTGAAGTAGTGTGCCCTGGTTTTGGAAAGACAGTTGTCTATCAGGGAAAGGTAGATCCTCCCTTGAAATGGAGAATGTAAACACCTTTTCCTCGAAATTATTACAATTTTGTAATTAAGGACTTTCAGGAAAAGATTTGGGGATAGGAATAGCAGTTCTTTACTAGGAATATTAAAAAAAAAAAATCCACGTGTAGTAATTAAAAAAAAAAAAGGCCTAGAAAAGCCCTGACAGAGTCAGGGATATGATCTGACATCCTGTTGGTTAGGGTGTTGGAAGCAGTTCAAATAAGCCCTCCTGGAGTAACAGGTGTGGTTCTGTGGAGTAGAGATGATCCTGAAGAAAGTCCAGTGGTGGCAAGACGGGGCTGTTCTTCCTCTGGGAATGCCAGTAGAATAAGCAGGCTCCTCTGGGATCCAGGGGAAGACTAGCTACCTGTTGTCCCTATGTCTGTTTTTATCTAGGTAGGAACAGTTGGCTCTCCCCCACTGGGTGGAGCATCTCACAATGGGATGATGTAATGTGTCATATCACTGGTGAGCCTTAATGGCCCACTACCAGAAGATACCCCCTGAAGGGTGGACGGGTGGTGAAAGAGATAAGAAACACTGCCCCACCTGGTTTTAACAGCTGGCCTGTTATCAGAAGGGGTCCACCTCCTGCCTCTTAGAGTTAAAAGAGATAAAGAAAAACATCTCCCCAACAGATGGAATAGAATGCACATTTTTTGGTGACATAACCCAAGACATGGTGCTATGAGTACTTGTAATTCTTCAGGGTTTGGAGATGACAGTGATTTTCAGGAAAACTTCCACAAAGCATCATATTTCTTAGTGGAGCACAAGAAAAAAGACTTTGTAATTATTTGACAAAGGGCAATGAAAATGTTCTCACTGTGTCCCATGTGAGAGAAGAATCTGAGGAACTTTCAGTTGGGGCAGAATTTTTTCTGAGGGTTCGTTGGTTAAAAAGAGTGAAAAGGACGGATGACTTCAGGCAGACCATGAGTTTTGAGAAGAAAAAGGTAACACTTCTCCATGGCAAAATAAAAAATAATAGTAAAAGAAGTGTGTAGCATTGCAGCAGTTCTTGATCTCCAGCGCTTCCTGAACTTGAAGTTGTTTCTCTTTCTACTTCTTACTAGAAGCTTGACAGTTCCAAGGCAATTCATACTGTGCAACTAACTTACTTGTAACTAGAACAATATGTTTCCAAAATGCCTTTACTTTTTTTTTTTTTCATCCTGCAAAATGACAGGAAACATGAAAAAGCCTGAAGTTTTAATAATTGCATAGTGTGCTGGTGTTCTCAGCATTTAGAGAATACTAATTTAAGGATAAAGGCTCTTGTGACCTGTACTTCATGGTTTGATTTTAAAATACTGAGCAGAAGCGTTTTATTCTAAAATTATGTCTTCTTTCATGACATTACTTCCCACATTGTTTTCTATACCTTCCAGCATGGTCTACCAGAATTGTTTTGTTCTTTCCCAGTAGAGACATATATTGTAGAAAGCCATTTGTAAAGCTAATGGCATATGCTCTATTCAAAATATAATGTGAGATAAATTCTTAGTGCTTTTTGGAAGACAAAATCTCTGAAAACAAGCAGTGCCCAAGAGCATACCTGCAGAGGCTCTCCCTCCCAGGGTGACACCTAGCCCCCAGTCACCACTGTGCTCAAAAGCCATCACCTCCTTGAGTTATATTTCTATTTGGTTTATGAACCCATCATTATGAATCTGAAATCGTTTTTCAGAATATGTCTGGGTCATTATATCCTACATGGGATGTAGAAAAATGGTTTCATTCCAGATGACCCTTTATGAGCTTATAAAGTATTGGGATTTGTCATCTGGAAAAGAGCTTTTTTTCCCATGTTTAGAAAACAACAGAAAGAATGTAGTTTTCTTATTAGCTGAGAGTACGATTATCCAGTAAAGCAACTGTTAAAAAATTATTTTCCAGAGAAGAGCAATTTGCACTAGCATTTTGCTATTATTAATTAATAATAATTAATAATAATTCTAAAGTAGAAAATGAAGTATTAATCAGCAGTGTTTAAAGAGATGTTGCATACTATAGACATACAGTATTTAGAAAATAAGGAAAGATTTCTTCACTATTTTGTTTTTTGTGTTTGCAACTGTGGACTACATAGTCAAATATGGGTGAAACAAACCACAAAACATCCTTGTTGACAAGATAACAGGGTAAGATTTTCACCACAGAAACAAATTTTTCAAGTGTTCTTAGACCCAGTTTAATCTTTTTTCACGAGAGATTGAGGAGGAGGTAGAAGGCATAAACTCTAGTGTGCCATTTCTGTTTTATGCAGCTACATTCAGCTTTAACAAGCATTCATTTATTTCAATCAGCATGAATCTTGGCAGTTGTATTTAGTATATGTGGCTCAGAATAATCTTTTTAAAGGCAGAAGTCCTGAAGTGCACTGCAGCCACACTGTACTGTGAACTGATTACTGGAAGAACAAAAGGCTATTCAGTCCTTTAAAGACACAGTAAGCCACGGAAAATTTATTTTATCAGTGTGCTTTAGGGGAAGCTGATGACTCAGTACTTGACTTTCAACAGTGTTCATATACAACCTTGCCCATGTCTGTGTGCAAATTCTTCACTCTCTCTGTCTAACCAAGCTAGTCTGTATTACCTGCACACAACAGTATTACTGCTGAGTATCTCAGTCATGAGTTTTCAGAGTGCTGTTGCAACTTGCATGTAAACAGCTTAAGGTCTGCTGCAACACAAAGTCTTCAGGGTACTTAGCCCGTCATCCTGTTTATGCTCACTCACTGCTCAGACTAATGTCAGTGACTGAATGAATACAACTGATACCTTTTTATCAGGCACATTATTTTTCAAAGGCTAAGAAATAAGCTTCTGTGTGTCTGACAAGTGGGAAGTTCTTGCCTTCTCATTTACAACCTGGCAAAGAAAGTCAAATCAAGTGTCTTGTCAAGGACGCACCAGAAGAGAGTGAGGTAGCTGGGAAGAGCTATTTTCTGCTATTGAGTCCATGTGCTTTAACCCCAGGATCAGACAAATGAATGCAGGCAGAAGCCTGACCCGAAAATAGCAGATTTTCAGTTAAGATCACTAATGAGGATTTTAATTAGTTGAGTAAGCCAGCATCAATACAATCAGTAAACCATGCTCCATGACCTAGCAGCCTACTTCTTTCTGAAGGAAACTGTACTGTAGACAAGTGGATATCAGGCCTTTCTCAGCCATTCTGAATGCTCTCTTCTGGACTGGGATGGCCACCCATTTCCAACAAGGGCTGGTATGGCTCTGTGGCTCACTTGTGGAGTCCTACTAGCCCCATGTCTCCTTCTTCCCTGGCAGTTGGGTTTTCCCCTCCCACCTCTCCAGGCTGCCATTACTTCCCTTTCATCTGGTCCCAGCAGTGGCCCTCCCTGGGCTGCAAAGGGAACTTTCTGCTCTGTGCCAGTGGTTGCAGGAAAACCCCCTCCACAGCATTGCTTTTTATCGGACACAGCTGCCCCTTAGGTAAAAACAGCTGAAATAAAATTTCAGCTGATTTCACTCCTCACTCGGATTCTTATTTTTTAGCACATTACCCATTGTGAAAAGCTTGGCACAGTCTATACTATCACAGCTTGAAATTAATCTAGACAATGTGTCCATAATATGTCCATATTCTGTGATAGAACAGGGTCTCTATTCTTTTACAGGTACATGATCACCAGCGGAAGCAATTTTCGTCAAGGCGATTTATTATTTCCATGGTGTGAATAGATGCTTACAACAACAGTCAGGAATGCTTTTTAGCTGAAAGTTTGTGAATATGCAACAATATACGGAATTTTGAATTTTCAAATAGCTTAAGAGGACCGCCTGCATTATAAACAGACTTGCAACAATCACAAATGCAATACTTCGTGTAAACCCTGAACTTCCACATCCCACAGAGCTTATAAACAAGACTGGGTGAAAGGGAAGGGGAAGGCTGAAATATAGCTGGATAGAGAATGATGTGATAGCTGACAGGCATCAGGGCAAGGAGGAATTAGGAAACCAAGATGGGAATGATAGGAGAAACAGGTAAAGCTTCCTTAACAAGCTCCCTAGGAAGGGAGAATAGCTGCATAGAAAAGGAAGTGTGGAAGGGAGAACATAGTACTGCTTTGCTGGGCTCTGCTGGATGAGTTGCAGAATGTCTCTGTTATGAGTGCTCTGAAAAAGCTGTACCAGTCTGTGAATACACTACATAAGACAGGGCAGAGCTAGTGCTGGTACCAAGAACTATTTCACCAGTAGGATTAAATGGCTTGCTCAACAGCAGGTGAAATGTATTTCTACATCTTATTTATATCTCTCTTCTATAAAAATAGTACATATTTGTACTACTTATCTATAGTAGTGTAGTTCTCATTTATCTTATCATTTTATGTGTTTTATGCATTGCATTTTAATTTGATGAAAATGGAACAGACTGTCCAGGGAGGTGGTGAAGTCACCATCCCTGGCGTTATTTCAAAGATGGTAGACGTTGTTCTTAGGGAAGGGGTTCAGTGGTGTACTTGGTAGTGCTGGATTAACAGTTGGACTTGATGATCTTAAAGGTGTTTTCCAATAGAAATGATTCTATGATTCTCTTATTCTAAGGAAGAAAAGCCCCATCTGAATCTAATCTGCACAGACCTAAATAAGAGAAACTTGATGCTGGAAACAATGTGTTGGCAAGGGCCATAGAAGGCCTTTGCAGCTCTCCATTCCATTGACAAATCTGCATCTCTCAAGACTGAATACAGACAGAAATGTGAAACACCCTCAGGAATGAGAATGCAGAGCAAAATTGTCAGGATAGGTCTGATAAAGAAAAAAGTTTGGAATTAAATCAGATAGGTCAATAAAGACACAGATACAAAGTCAATAACATTTTAAAACCTTTAAGCTGGTATCTAAGTGCTATTGTGAATGAAATGGTAATGCACAAGAGTTACAATAAGCAATCAAAGACAAAACCAAAAAATGTTATAAATTAAATCCTTGTGGCTTGGTTTTACAGACTATTAGGTGTCGAGAGAGCAATGTCAATTTGTATTAATTTCTGCCATTTATAGCAGATGAAAATGGGCTCCTATTTTTACCGTGTGTCAGTGATGTGCTGGTAATTAAAAAATATCACAGCTTAAAATAATCTTCTAATTCAGTAACTTTTCTTCTACTCTTTTACCCAAGTTCAGAGTGAATGAAAGGAAAAAGAGTCTTAAATGCTCATCAATTAAAACTTTAGCGAAATTCTGTGAAGATTACTTGATTAATTTTTTCATGTCTGACACTTTATACAGAAGCATAATTTTTATGAAAAAGGAGTGGCAATTTTAATGTTTACCAGACAGCCTATTTTGACTGTTTCAGAGCTTTCTTTCACTTTTCTTCTCATCCTTTCTGTACTAGACCTAACTCAGATCAATTTGTTTTGATTTTTTTCTGCTTTGCAGAGATTCCTACAAAATCATTAGCTCAGATCCCAAACAGTTCTCTTCATTATACGGAAGACTGGAAGGAGGCTGTTACTGAAAGAAGGCCTGTACCAGCCATCACCCATCTTTTCAGTGAAAAGCACTACACTGACCAATGCAACAACAAGGCAGGGCTGCTTTTGAAAATATATTGGGTCAAATTTTCAGTTAACATAGCTATTCTGATCCCGCAAACATTGGTTTGATTTTTGGTCCATTTTTAATGTGCTCAGAAGTATTGTTTTTATTTCAACCCGTGGTCTAATTCTTACTATATGCAGATAGTACTCAGCAGATTATCTTTTTAATAGTTAATGATATTATATGAAAGCAATAAGCACTTGAAAGACAAGCATATTATTTTTTGTATCCTATTTATTTCTAAAATGTAGCTGTCAGCTTCCTTGAGTGCAAAGATATAATGAAGGCTAAAAGGGAGGTAGCAGGTACCAATTAAAATAATCAGTCTGCATGGGATCAAATCTGCAAGTATAATTTACAGGTTAAGTGATCACACCACATAAAATCTGGGAACATAATAAAGAATTTTTTTCAAACTTAATTAGGACAAGTCATTAAAGCAAATCTTGAGGGGGAGGAGGGGTAAAAGGAGGCAATGAGAAGAAATCGCTGTCCTTAATACTTCTGTACAAAGTAAAATCACTCTCATGTGAATTCTGGTTATGGCAGTGAAACAGTAAGGAAAGGAAGAGTAGGGGAAAAGCAAGGGAAAGAAAATAAAAAGAAGTAAACTGTTGGTATATGAAAGGAGAAAGGAAAAAAACCACAGGCATATGGCATTCTAAAATTGCTGTGGGCTGTCTGCTGGCATAGCTGTTGCAGGAAGGTTGATGTTGTCCTTCTACACCAGTTGGTGATGTCTTCCCTTGTTTCATATCAGCTTTCTGCATTCTGCAATTGTTAACTGCATTTCTGCTTTAAACTGTTCCATGTTTGTGGTTAAACCCTAACTTTAATATTTGGATTCTGTAGTACTTTCTCCTTTTAAAACCAAAAAGTAACTAATAAAACAAACCTTCCTGAACAAATACCCTTTTGCATGCCTCATTATTGCAATGGAAGGTTTGAAATGAAACTAATGAATAAACAGAGAAACTGAAAGGCCTGACAGAAAAGAATTCAACACTTCTCTATTAGATCTCAGGGGTTTTTTTTAAGTTTATTAATTTGAGAGCCTGAATACCAGCTGCTGTCCTCCCTTGTTCCCCACAGGCACTGCCCAGCCATGCTGGCTCTCGCAGAGAGAAAAGCAGAAGCACATAGCTCACACCACTTAAAGGCTGACAGCCTCCAGTCTATGATTGCAGCAGCCACTTCATTAGGATTATTTATATCCTGGTAGATGTCAGAGTGTGAATATTCCTATTCTGGCTGAAGGATGCTGAGTGTTTGTCCCATTTGTGTAGAAAGCTACCTGTGCCCCTCTTCATGTCCTCAGCAATGGTATTTCCCTGTCTACATGTCATCTTCATCTGTGCTGAAGCCACTGTCATTTATCCTCAGATCTCCCTGGCACCACCACAGGACTGCTCTGATGCCTGTGCTCAGCCAGAGCACAGCATTTCTCTGACAGTGCCCTACAGTGCACTTAGGGGTGAGATATTATTGAGACCTTACTTCACCCAGAAATCATTTCCAGCTGATTATTTCCTAGTGCCCATATTTGTGTTACAGCCTATTTTGTCCTACCAAAGCAATGCGGTAGAGCCACAGAGTGGCTGAAAATCAGCATGGCCTGAGCCCAGGGTATTGAAGCCATGAAGATGATTCACTGTCAAAATCTCTTGCCCTACGTCCTGTTTCCAGGGAGCTGATTTTGCAAAAGCACCCTGCTCGGACCCATTAGCAGAAATGGATTGCCAGTGCTGTATTCAGGAGACTACGCTATGCCACCCTGGCCTGTGCTGATGCATCTTCCCAGTCACACAGGAGATTGAACTGTCAGTCCCCATCCTTTCTCTAACCTGGAACTTAATAATATATTGCCATGGATATTAATAGGATAAAAAAAATTCAGTGCAGGGGCTCAGCGTGCCCTTTGCTCCACTTTTAGCCATAATGCATAAACGCAGACTCATAGAATTATAGAATAATTTGGGTTGGAAAGGACCTTTAAGAGTCCTACCACCCTGCCATGGTCAGGGATATCTTTAACTGCAATGGGTTGCTCAGCCCCAAGCTGCTTTTAAATGTTTCCAGGAGGGGGTTTTCTTTGAGCTTCATTTCTGGCAGACACACCTGCAGCAACCCTTTTATTTCTCTTTGCATCCCTTGCTAAGTTCAGCTTCAGCTGCGTCTTGGCCTTACTGACCTCTCACATACAAAACTGGGAAGCATGCTCATACCCTTCACATCTCTACCATCTGGATTTGTAGCAAGCACTACAACTGATACAACTATTCTGCCTGAGAGCATAGTAAGCAAAATGAAGAAAAGACTATGAAATCTGCATACCCTTCTCCACCTGCTACCTTTGCTGCCTACCTCTTACAGATATCTTGCCCACTTTGTGCCTATTGTTTACTTGCAGATATTACTAGGAGGAGCTGATTAAAAGTGCCTTCATGGATCAAGAGAATTACTGGCAGCAGATGGATATCATAAGCTGAGATGGAAGGCAAGGATGGTTTGGTATTCCACTAAGTGAGCAGAGGGGATTGCTGTAGAAGGCAGTCAAAATGGAAGCGAATTCAAAGAGTGATATGGAAAAATAACAACTATAGAACAAAGGCCATGGTTGCCAATGTACTGACATCATATTGGCAGCAGGTCAACAGGCAACTGATATCAACATTGTATTTTCCAAAGAGTGTCTTTGTAAATATTTCTTCACTTCCAAATAGTAGAGAGACTTGGATATTTCACAAGTTTTATCTGATAAAAAGATAGAGAAGAAAAAAGGGGAGTATGAGGATGGAAAACTACTCAGACACTCAATTAGAACAAATTTTTTCATTTCATAAAATAGTTAATTTATTATCTATTAGCTATGATTAGCTCATTTATTATTTATGCTTAATGTGGAAATTCTGAAAAGGATGTCCTCTATCCTTTACATTCATGCTGTTACATTTTGGAAACAGCCAGAATGAAAAAAAAAAAAATCTGTCTGCTGCTGCAGACACCAAGACAATCCTATAAAGAAAGAGGAATGTTTGAACTTTAACCTCATCTTCATTGGACTTTCAGCAGGTTGTTGTACATACATATTATTCAGAACATGTAGCTGGCACTGGAGTTAAGCCTGTACATCTCAGGACTTTTGCTGTGGGCAGGGATATACACATCACTCTGGTTCTACTGCTCTGAGCAGAAGGTCTAAAAACAGCAGGCTCCTTTTCCTGACAGCATCAGGTAGAGGAGTTCTCCCTCTGGTGGAGTCAAATGTATCTCCGCTGACAATTTAAATTCTGCTTCCATGATCACCCAGTCTCAGAGACAGACAGGACCTAAGTCCTCAGATTGCAAGAAAAAGATGAATGTAATTTGCAGGATTCCTCATATGCCGGCATAATATGGGCAAGAGGAAGGTCTAATCAGAAATGAGGTAATATCACTATGAAGATCATACTTTGACCTGAACACACACTGCACATTGCAATAGTTTTGAAATTCTTTTTCACATCAGGCATCTGGTTCAGCAGCTTGTCCTTTAACTTATGACCATTATTATCAAATTTGCATTTCTTCTGTCTCTAAATGACTCTTTGTACTTCTACATAGAGAAAGGATTTATTGCAGTTTTAAACCAGTGCATGCTCTTTTCCTTTTTCCTTTTTTTTCCCCTTCTGGTTTCTGCATGTAAGTAGAATGTTCTCAAACATCCCCGAGCAGGTTTTCTTCCAGTGTAAATTCTTTTTGCCTTCTCTCCCCTCCTCCCTCCAGCAGGTGTGGCTCACATTTGTTTTTGGCTCTGGGAAACGAACATTTATGAGCATTATGTAAATATATTGCTGAATTGATCTTTTTTCTCTGTGTATGCTGAACTGTATTCATTTCTATCACTTCACAGACAGAACATTTTGTATGAACAGCTGACTAAACACCTACTCATTTCTACTGTTTTTTTTTTGTTGTTGTTGTTGTTTTTTTTGTTTGTTTGGTTTTTTTTTTTAATTGAATTGTAGCACGAACCAACTCACTCTCATTTATTCTTTCCAAGAAGATAACTCTTGATCTTTTGCTTTAATGTTGACCACTCATGTTTCAAACCCGGGATCATGTAAGTGAAATTCCAATCCATTCTTTTGACTCTAATATTGATCTTTTAAGGTAGCTAATAACCAGACATTTCAGTAGCCCACTTATCTTTTATGTTTTTCAGTAACATCCAATACATTAAATGTGTGCTCCTAAAAAAGTATTTATAATTTTTTCTTGTGGTAATAATCAAGGCTCTTGATGTACAAGACAAAGTAGCTAATTTTCCCCTTACTGTGTGGCATCTTATTTAGGTTTGCATTTTATTTTTCTTATTAACTTTTTTTTTTTTTTTTCTAATTTTAGAGCTTTTGAGCCGCTTGCAAAATTATGGGACTTCACATAGTTTCTTGGCTGCCACTCCTCATAAGTCAAAAATCAATCCTGCAGGAAAAAAAATGGAAATATTTACAAAACCTTAGAGCTTATCAGAACAGGGACTTGACAAAGCTCGTACTACAGACTGAAAGATTGTGCAATAATACTTTTTAAGTTTCTGTTACACAATGAGGGTAAATTTCAAGAAATATATTAGGAAGTATCTTCAGTTTCAAGTTTCACATGTAGTGAAGGCCTTTCATCTTACAGTGTAACAGAGCTATGATCTGTCCCAGTCTCCCGTTGTGCAACTCTCAGGTAATTTCACTCTTCTATATCCTCATCCTACCTGACCTCTGAAGGCATTACCTCACCTCTGTATTCAGGGAACACACAACAGGCCTCTTCAGGCTCATGCAAAGCCCGGATATCTTCAGACTTGCTACGGCTGACAGCGTTTCCTCTATCAACAGCAGCTTCTGTTTTCCTTTGCTGACACAAAAATGGCATCTGATACCAATCCTCTTCTTTTTATTTAAAGAACTGTGACTTTTTGTAAAAAGCAAGGCTCCTGTATTCTCTTAATTCCTAAATAAGAGCTAGTATTATACTCTCACACTGTATCGCCCCAGCTTTTGCTCCTGGAAGGTCCTGCCCCAGCTCTGCATGTGGGCTGTCTCTCTTGTCCCTTCTTCCAGAGGCTTCCAGTGTTGACCACATCCCCGTCTCCTCCACCAGAGAGAAGCCAGCTGGAAAATTAGATTTTAAACAACCCCCTCCTAATATTTTGATACTTAATGAAGAGATACTTAGCCTAGGTGCCAAGACTCTCTGAAAAAGTGAAATGGTTTATTGTCTTGCAGTGTAATTGAGCATCTGTGAATAATGTTGAAAAATAAGTATTAACTCCTAGGGCAAGAAAGTACTTGAATTGCTTATATGTCCCATCTGAGGGCAACTAGAATTTTTTCCTTCTATAAATGCTTTTTAAAATTGATTTACAGAGAACACAAAGAAGAGTTAGTCGAACTTCTCTCCTGGCAACTCAGCTGGTGAGATGTAAAGCAGAGTAAATTTATCTCACAGTACTATTTTTATGCTTTAAAGCCACATAACTATAGTGTTTTCCAAGAATCAAAGGTTTATTTGTTTAAACACTTTCAGCATCTATGATTTGCTTTAGTTATTTGACAGTAATTTATATGTTTAAGTGAAAAATCAACAATCACATTAACATTTCTGAGATTCCAATGTCCAGAGAATTTCAGTAGTTTTATTTACTTTTATAACCTTGTATCTGACTATTACTTTTCTTCTGTCCTGAAAGAAAATGAAGGCTTGTGCCTCATGCCCAGAAAGTCAAAAGGCTGTACCGAGTTGACCTTTGTTGCATGCCCAGAGTCCACAAAAGCTGCTCCCCCTTCTCAATGGGACAGGAAAGAGAAAATAAGATGGAAAACAACTTGTAGGTTGAGGTAAAGCAGTCTACTACAGGAAAAGCAAAAGTTTGTGTGTCCCCAAACAAAGAGTGGAAAAAAAATTGTTCTCTACTTTCCATCAGCGAGCAAAGTCCAACCACATCCTGGGAAGTGGGGATTCAGCACAAGTAGTGATTTCTTCAGAAGGCAAGCTTTGAAACTAACAAATGCCCCACCTTCCTGCTACTTTTCTTAACTTTTATAGCTAAGCTGATGTCGAATGTATGGAAAATCCCTTAGGTTAATTTGGGTCAGCTATCCCAGCTGTGTCCCCTCCCAGGATTTTCTCAGCCTTCTGCTTGGGAGTGGAATGTTGGGGAGACAGCGCTGATGCTGTGCCAGCTCTGCTCAGGAGTAGCCAAAACATTGATGTGTTATCAACACCTTTCCAGCTACCAAGGCACAGCACAGCACTGTGAGGGCTGCTGTGGGGAAAATTAACTCCATCTCAGCCAGACCAAATACACAGATTCATTTAAAAAAAAAAAAAAAATTGACAAAGAACAGACAACAAAAGAAGTTTCTCAGCTCAGAATTTTGTTTGGAAATGCTCTTATTTTGTAGCTCTTGTAACACTACCTGCAATTCCTACTTGCTACCACCTGAGATATCACCTCAGGTGTCCCAAATAATTTAGAAACTTTGGTTCTGCATTGAAAAACTCCAGAGGATGGTACAATGCTGTTGTGGTGTGACATGTGGCTCCGTACCAAGCATGACTTTGAACTCTGTGGTGCTGTTTAGTTTGGTGCCAAGCTTGGAGGGTTTGTACTCTCTCTGTGCCCTGATACAGTCTGGGACCACAGCTCCATCACTAACCAGTGCTCTGTAAGAGAGGAGGCGAAAATGCAGAATTTCTGTACAATCATAGGGCAGGATTACACAGGCTTTTTTTTTATGGCACAGTGGTGCCATACTGTAACAGAGGTGTGTGTTGTGTGTGAAGAGTATGTGGGGATGTTCTGAGCTGGGTACGCTAAACTACACCCTAGATGTGTGAAATTACAATCCTGCAAATGACTTTGCAGTTTGGGGAGGGAGTGAAGAGAGGCTTAAATTATAAGCATTGTCTGTTCCATTGTTCTTTCTCTGAGCAGAGATCAATAACACACAACAATTCTGGAAGCTACAAGGACTTGTATAAGATTAAATTATCTTAGTCAAGGTTAATTGAAGCGGAATGGTGAAATTCAAATTAGAAACCATGTATGTTACATTTAAATATAAAGTCAGAAAGGACGTATGACTTGCCAACAAGGATTACAAATGGTACTGCAGAATAACAAACCATATTAGAGCTGAAGCCTTTTATGGTCTAGGTTGCAAGGCTGGTGGCTTTTTATTTTTTTTTTCCCAAACATTTATTGTCTTTTCCTAAATTCTTAGTAATTTCATGAGACTAAGAATTAGGACTGGTTGCACATTCCTGTGTGCCACACTGAAAAGGTTGATGTTCAAGAGAACATCCCTAGCCCTTAACTGCCCTTTTCTTTCATGGCACCCATTGGTGGGTGCACTTGTCCAGGGCACACATCTGCGCTGGGTATTGTGCGACAGCAGCTGTCTGGTGTGAAGACCTCTCTGGAGGCTCTCTGTGTGCTCAGTAGGAGAGCTGCAGGTTACCTTGCCAGCAGAAACTGGTGAGCTTTCAGGGGTTAGGCAGGGGCTCAAAGAATTTTGAAAACGTTCAATTTTTAATTTGTCCTTGTGAATTTCTTAAATAAGTTCCACTGTGGAAAAAATCAGTATGATTCATGGGCTCACACTTTTGATACTTCTAGGCAAGCAAAGAACAGCCTGAGAAGGTGTTTTCCCTGAATATACACTAGCTGGAATGTGACTCAGTGCCTTGAAGTTCTCCATGGCAGACTGTTCTTCTGGAAAGTAAAAATACGTCTGAACAATGGTATCATTTGTTTGTTGGAAATACCTTTTCTAAAAAAGAGTAATGCATGTGGACTATAATCAAATGAGAATTTCTCACAGAACTTAAATGAACAAACCCTTTCATTTTCTGCTTTTGATAAACTACGTATGCCAGGAATTATGCATTAGAATAACTTAAAACTAATATTAAGACTCAAAACATGTACTAGCAAGAATTATATATTTTTTTGCCTTGGCTAAGAATTTGGTCACATTTTTAGAAGACTACTGTTGTTTCTACTTTCAAACTCAGACTTTGAGTCTTGCAAAGATCTAACATTTTTTACTTTTCTTTTGCCTTTAATATTTAGCACTTATCTACTAAGTGTTTGTTCATTAAGTGCTTTATAGTTTCAAAATGTCACATGATAACTGATTATTAACAAAAAAACCATCAGAACTTAACTGACATCAAGCTGATGCACAGTACAGGGGTCAGTGCTCTAGTATGACTGAACACATGGGGAGAACTTCCGAGGATAAAAACTGTTCCAGATGGGAGATGTCAAGGCGAAATTCTCAATGTTGAGGCAACTCTATTTTCTCTTAGCTGCTGTGGATTCCACATCTATGTCCAGGTCTGACAGAGCACAGTAGAAGAGCATCTGAACATACTTCGTTGTTGTAGCTGTACTGGCAAAAATGTGGGAGAAAAATTTATAATGTATCTTAGACATACATCTGGATTTTGAAGATTTGAAATACTACAGAGATATTAGGGAAATCTTGAAACACCTTAATCAATAGAATTAAGCATACGTTATAAGTAGCTAAAGGCAAAAGCAGTCAATAATTAAACTGAAACTCTTGTTTAGTCAGATTTTCATCAACATTTTCATTAAATTGTTAGCTGAATTCAAAGTATAATAAATAAAAATATTAAAGATTTGCTTTTCAAGACTGCCTGAATTTGAGAACTGGCAACTATCCTTCAAGCCAATAATTATTTCATTGTTTCTGAAAATCTGTGGACTCCTCTGATTTGGATTGTTCCATTTCTTGGATGGAAAGTGAAGCAAAGATATTCTGGTATTTCTGCCTTCCAGGGTATTAAAAAGCTTAGGTTTAGTATTCACAATTCTACATGGCTTTTATTGAGCCAACACACTGAAATGGTTTGGCACCACAAATATCAGATGACCATATGACATCCACATATTGGACTGTTCTGTGCAGGTAAGCATGGTTTTATTTTCAGGACCTTATGATAAAGCAGATGATCCCAGACATGCCACATACCAAAGCATAGCAAAACTTTATAATGGAAAGGATTTTAGGAAAAATTATTCTCTCCCTCTTCTGACCAAGGTTTTGACATAGGGACTGGGACATGATGTTGCTTACCAGAGAGCCAAAGTAGACATTTAGGTCGTTTTTCAACTGGTAGATAGACGCCCAAATAATATGCAGGAATGCCTGAGAGAGCAATACCAACGCCAATAAGGGAATTGATTGTATCACTGTAGAGAGGCACTATAACCAGGAATAGGGAACACAAACAATATACTATAGGGAAGAAGAGGCTAAGCTGTGAAGAGAAAAAAAAAATACAGCATTTGTTAAAAGATGCAACAAATTCTCCATTGTAAAAATTCAGGCTTTGCAGATTAAAGTTAGACATGTCAATAACAAAAATATGTACTGAATCTTTTGATTGGTTACAGTCAGCATAATTTGTTAGCTTCTGTGTACACTGCTGACAGCCTTTTACTTGGTACACATCTGAGTTTCTGATTATTTTAGTTTTTTCAGGCCTGCACAAACTCAGTTCCTTTACAATTAATAAAAGATCAACCTTTGAAAGAAGTACTTTAAGTAATGGGTAGTTTCCTCTCCAAATTCAGTCTTGAATTTTCACGTGTAGTTTTGGTTGGGAACTAGCTCGCTAGACCTTCAATTGCCATCTTGTTCTTGTAGAACTAATGGACTGCTTTACAACCATTTTGTGTGGGCACTTAAAAAAAGTCGTATCATAAATAAGGGAAGTTGGGCCACAGAGCTGATGAGAAGACTGGAGCACCTTTCCTACGACAGCAGGTTGAGAAAGTTGGGGCTGTTCAGCCAAGAGAAGAAAAGGTTGCATGGACACCTCATAGCAACCTTCCAGTGTCTTAAGGGGGCCTACAGAGAAGCTGGAGAGGGATTCTTTGTCAGGAACTGTAGTGATGGGACAAGGAGTACTCGGTGCAAACTGAAAGAGCAGAAATTTAGGTTAGGTATTAAGATGAAATTCTCTAGTGTGAAAGTGGTGAGATATTGGAACAGGTTGCCCAGGGAGGTCATGGATGTCCCAACTCCTGCACTAGTTCAAGGCTAGGTTGGATAAATCCTTGAGCAACCTGGTCTGGTGGAAATTGTCCCTGCCTGTGGCAGGGGTGGTTAGGACTATGTGATCTTTAAGGTCCCTTCCAAACCTTAACATTTTATGATTCTGTCCTAGAGTGACTTTATGATGCCTGTATCCCCAATTGTCTGTTCTGTATATTGTGTTCTGCACCTTTAAGATTGATTCTCAGAGTAAAACAGGGAAAGAAGAAGCACACAGTTTGCTTTGAAAAACTATGTTACTCCTCTGCATTCCTCTCCGGGACTGCATTTCTTCGTTCGGAGGAGGCTCCAACAGACTGCTGCGGGACAGAGATCTCCTGTGCTTTTTAGCTAGTTTTAGCTAGCTAGGGCAGACAACTGGTGGGGTTTTTTTTTTTTTTTTTAGTTGACTCTATGAGTGAGCCTTCTCAAGGGTCCAGGTGAGAAATTGGTGAGAGTTTACCGGTATAAATAGATCTTTTTCCTAATAAATATTAAAAATGTAACTTGATGAAAACCAACTGCTACGTTTCAAATGAGGAAATGGTGTATTTGGAGTTGCGGTGTTGACTAAGCTGGCAAATGCTGGTAGGAATTAAACAGTCATTGTGTATAATCTGACTGTAAATCTTAGTAGAGTCAGAAGCAAAACTGCCAATAAGGCAAGATTTAATCTTTATCTTTCACATATTTTGTGGGAAAATTTGGAAATTGTGTGTGAACATGCTTCACGAAAATTCAGTCTGCAGTGGAAAACTGGGAAGGTTTCTAGCAGGAGGTGCTTAGGATATTTTATGCTTTGTTTGAAACTTTTTTTAAATTAATCAGGATGTTACACTTAAATGGAATGAAAATGTGTTCGTAAAAATGATGTAGGAGTTTAGCAAGAAAGATTGACAAAGAAGAAATGTTTGGGGGGCATTAATCTGTAATTCTCTTAATTTTTACTGCACCACTGCAGAGCCAAAATGCAGGTCAGGGAGCCAACAAACAGAAGCCAGTGCATGGTTCTGTGTGCCTGCTGTGTGTTTCCATCCTTGCTTCCTGGACAATCACTGGATTAAAACTAGAAACAAGTTTTAGGCAGACTTTGTTTCTGTGCAGTCTCCCTTGTCTAACTGATAGTCAAATGCTTTTCGAAGTCAATCATTAAACTTGCATTTTACTGTCTATGACCATTATGCAGTAGGAGGAAACATTCAAAACATATTCGATTATTTAAGCTAACTTCTGTGTGGGCACAATTGTGGACATTTATGGGCTTTGGAGGGATTTTACTGTGTTTGTTAAATCATGTAGGTTTGATCAGAGTGTTAACCTCTCTGGAGCCTCCCTCACCAGCTCTACTGTGGTCTGCTATTCTTCCAGGATGGTCTAAGAACCCCAGAAATTTATTTATTCCTTATATGTTTTGAAAAAAAAATTCTAAGTCTGAATGAAAGATGAATAAATGGTAAGTATCATTTCAATCTCACAGCAAAACTACCATAACAGATGCTCTTATGGACTCTAATGGGTTTTGCTCCTTCATCTTGTAGTTTGAAGGAATTAATATAGCTAATAAGTCTATAACATAACTGGTACTGTTATGGTTGTGATATCAAAGATCACATAAAAACACGCATTAGCTGGCTTTTAGAGCTTTCTTCCTGTCTTTTTTACTTACTTTAAGAGGCCGTGGTCTATGTGGCTGAGTATATCTCAAATATATTAGTCCTGCAATAGATAGACCCACAAAGAGCCAGTAGTTGAAGCAGTAGTAATTAATAAGGAGGAAAACATCTTCCACAAGGAGATAAAGCAAAGTCATTAATCCCTAGAGATAATAAAAAACAAAGACTTTTTAATGTGAAAATAAAGACAGAGTAAAATTATAAACTGGCCTGTTTCCAACCTATTTGTATGGGCTTAGCATATCAGGCCCTTGAAAGAAGGACTTAGTCTACTCACAAATTGAGACCATTAGAGTAAATTTTATGCCCTACAGGTGTGCTATACTACCTGCACATAAAGACCTAAACCACCAGGAATTCAATGTCTATCTTAACAGATGAGCAGAAAAAAATTTCTACATGAAAAATGGTGGTATATTAAGAGAGTAAAAATCATCTTAGTAGTGCAAATACAATCCCTGCGAGAAGAGTCTTCATAATGAGATTATAATTTTAGCAAATTATTCATTGTCAAACAGGGTCAGTATGATAACCTATTCATAAATGATATGTACACAGGGCAATGGCAGACACCAAATAAAATGCATGCTCAAATACATGGATTATTTATGAAGATAATTTCCAGTGATTCCATAACTCTTATGAGATCACAAGATCTCATTTGTATAGTGGCAGCAGAAAAAAAGTCAACAGGTCTGACTGTATAGGGCATCCAATGGTAGAAATTCAATTTTAAGAGCCTTGTAGCTCCTATTATTATTACAGTTGTAGAACATCAGCCTGTGGCAGGATCAGAGAGAAGTTTCTGACATATTCTCCTCCAGTGACACTCTAAAAGCTCACACTGAAGACTTAAACAGCTCTTGTCTATACCGTTATATATTTAGCCATTCTCTGTTTTCTCAGCAATGCTATTGTACTTCTCACTAATATTGTTTGGAGAGAGTATGAACATGAATCAAGCCATTCTCTTTCCACTGGAAAAAACCCTCTGTCAGGCCAAATAACTCCACCCCCGCCCCCTCAATGAGTTCTAGAAGTTGTGGGCATTTGCAGAAGGTGTCTCCAGGGCAGGAGAAGGCTGTGAGAAGTCCATGGCAGAGAAGAGATGTTTTACCTGAGGTCCAAACCCCAACAGCCCCAGCCAGGCACGAGGCTGGGGTGTCACTTACGTTGAACAGGAGAGCAGGGACTGGTGTGAAGCACTTTATGTGAATCAAGCTCAGACTGACAGGGAGATGTCCTTCCCTGGCTCCAACATAGAAAAGCCTAAAAAAAGACTAAGGGAACTCAACCATAGGAATAGCTTTTTGCTTCCTGACAAAGTAAATAAATAATTCTTTTACTACTCTATTGTAAGTGCTGCTCTCTTCTCAAGTGGCTTTAGTTTATCAAATGGTGCTGATCATGAGAAAAAGTCTGATTGTAACAATACCTCCATCATAAATGAACAACTTGACATGCCAAAAATTACCAAACACTAGTAAAGAATGCAGATTAATGATTCCTTTTCAATTATTTAAAATAAATCTTATAGTTCATACCGAGATGCTGCAATAATTGATGAGTTTAGGCCACTATAGCAAGACATGGCCACTGCTATAGGAATTATCCACTTGGCATGACTAAGGGTTTCACCCCCAAATGTCTGTAACAGAAAAAAATAATGGTGAGGTCCACTATGTTAGACATATGGATAATCTTGGGAAACTCTCATGAAAACACATCATCCCAAACACAGTATCATAGCCCATGCTTTTTTATGACACCCAGAAATGACTTAGGAAAATAGAATTTGGAAAAGCTGATCAGCATCAAAATAAAATTGGCAGATACAATAAAAAAGATTAAAAGAATATCTAAGCCTAGATTAATTCAGTGATGGAAAAGAAAATGATATATTGGCTTTAAAGCATTCTGACAAATCCCAACTGTAATAATCCTTGAATTATCATTTTATTTCTGTATAAAATATTAATAAGGTTTTAAAAAACATTTCAGTGCACACTTCTGCATTGAAAATATTGCTGTGGTCATGCAGCGTTGAACATTACATACTGTACATTAGAATGATAACAGAAAAACCTGGCTCTCCAAACACCCAGACTTTTTATAGCTCTTTGATCCTGGCAAAAGCATCTTTCCTATGATGTAGTGTTAAAAGGCAAATTTGCAGAGTATACAGGATGATTTTTCAAGAGTGTATTTATTGGACGCATTCTTGATATGCATCTTCTAATATACTGGTACTCTTACATGAAAAAAGTGTTTCTAGCAGCCTTCAATACGACAGTATTTCAGCTGTTTACCAAGCATTCTATCTGAAATTTTCCTGTAGTATCTTTTGTTTGGGTTATGTTCCACAACTTACCACAGCCACCGCATCACTTGTGAGGAGAGCTGACATGTCCAACACTACATAGTACGCTATATTAGTCAATAGGTAAATAATAGCTACAATAGGCATTGAAATTACAATAGAAAGAGGTAGGTTCCTGCAAAAGGAAAATGGAAAAATTATTTCATGTTATTTAAATGAGAAATACTTAAATAGAAGATTGTTCCCAGATTCAAGCATTTGTGAATGGATACCTCCATCATATCTTGTAATCCATCATTTTGAATCACAGGGTTTCAAAATAAGATGCAGCTATGTGTGAAACAATCCCATATAAAGCTCAGTTTGCTGCTTGCTTGTCTGTCACAAGTTTTAAAAAGAAACAACCCTTAAAACATTCATACATGTAAATTTAATACACTGTCTGTTATAAACAGCAATTTAAGAGAGTTCCCAAACTATGAGATTTAAATGCAGACTTAGGTATTTTTTTGATTGTGGCATTTTTTTCTTGACACATAACCTATGCATGTCCCAAGACAAGATGGACTACATTAGCTTGAATGGCTGATGCCACACAACTCCCACAGGGCTGACATCCTTACAGAAGGAGGAGGTGATATTTGCCCATAAACAGTAATGCTGAAGATCACATCATAAAAACCCATAAATCTGATACAGTCTTACTCTACTGGTGGCAAAAAATATCTTGGAAAAATAATTCTACCTAACAGAAAAGAAGCAGGCAATTTTAGAGGGCTAGATGCACCTTTGCTTTTCCTTGCCTTCAGGGGATTTGTTGTCCTTCTTGAAACATTGTAGTCTGAAGTGTAAGATGTAAAATACATATATACATGTAAATGATTCATTAGTGTGATACAACTGATAAATGAGCACAATAATCAGAAAGTTCTCTTACTTACTCCTTCCTTTGAAAAAAATGAGGTTTTTACAGAGAAAGTAATTCGACTAATTTCCAATCAGGAACAAATACAGAGTGGCTTGTCCTGCCATCAGCTTTCAGTGATTCAAAGGAAAAATGTGTTTACCTCTCAGGATTCTGCATTTCTTCCGTGACATAGTTGAGTGTGTCCCATCCCGAGTAGGAGAAGAGGGCAGAGTAGAGAGCCAGGGCGATCATCCCTGGGTTTGTCGCTGAGCCCTCAAACGGAGCTCTCAGGTTTTCTGTTTCCCCTGTACAAATGGCAGGTGCCAATTGCCTGTTACATGTCAAGGATTGCAACTTAGCAGGGCACTACACCTGAAGTGCCAGCTAACCAAAAGGAAATAACCCCCCACTGCATCCAGGTTTGATTACCGTGTCTAAAAGTGCACAACTTACATTTTTACTTAACAAGCAGGAGAGTTTCAGTCAGATGTTCAGGCATACACTTGCACAGGAAGAAAACAGCACATTTTCACATGATTGTTATTTGGATATGACTTTTGTAACTCTACCAGAATTCAGAGTCCTGTCCTGACATTACTGCTGACCCTACCAAAGGAGGAAGCCATACCAAGGGCGTGCAGTACCCTGTCAGCCAGGATGAGGTACTTGGTAAACCCAATTCCAGTTCCTGAATCTGCCTCATATTTCTTCCTAATAGCTGTGCCTTTATTTTCACCAGATGAATTAGTGGCCACTAGAGGGGGGCCTCCTTTAGGCATGATTTTCAGCGGGATGCTCTGACCCACAAGGGTGTTCCCCAAAACTAAGACATGGGATTGAAAATCTTTCCTTTCAAAATTCTGCTCCATCAGTTGAGATGACAACCTGCAGAATGCTGCAAAATAGGCAAAATGTCAGTGAAACTGCATAAGCCTTCACTGCCATCCTGGAAAGGGGAAGAAAGGCCTTACTGAGTTTGCAGAAGGAAAGTCTATTATATAATGAAAATGGAAGTGGGTTAAATATTAAGGGATGACAGAAACATACTGAAACTTCAATTAGGAAAGAAAGTAATGTCTTTTTTGTAAAGTGAAAGCATGGATTCAGCTAAGGAGTTTATAGGTACAAAAGCAATTCAGTGATCGAAGATCAGGGGACTGTTTGAACCAAAGAAGAGAAGCTATGAGATGTACACATACTTTGGAGAAGAAAATGTTTGGAAGGAAAAAGAAAGAAAAATCCAAAATGTTCAAGAAAAGTTTTTTTGTTTTTTTTTGCTAAAGACAGCTCATATTCAAAATTAGATGTATTTACAGACTTTTAACCCAATAAGTGTATCCAAACACATCAGAAAGAATATGGAAGAGCTAAAACATCGTAACTGTTCTTCTCATTACAACAGCTGCTGTCATAGACCCGGTCACAGCTTCCTCCAGAAGTCTACATCGTTCCTCCTCCCAGCCTTTCCTGCATTTAAGCATGCAGTTCTGCTTAAACAAAGCAGAGATGAGACCTTTACTACCAGTAAAAGCTCTCAGTATTTCGTGTGCCTCACCATAATGTTTCCTCTATGTTTTAACCTGCCCTGAGCCCACAGAGCAATGTAGAGGAAACCAAGTGAGCTGTATGTGAGACCAGAGGGAGCAACCCCTGGGTCACACGGCACGTCAATGCACAGGACAGGAGGCAATTTTGAAGGAGCAATTTGAAAGCAGGGGCAGTGCTGCTACAAAGGTGACATCACAGAATCACACTTTTGCAAAACTATAGCAGTTTTCAGAGGGGAACTACTCCTTCAGGAAACTGTGACCCTCAAGCAATGCTGCTTCTCTGAATCTTCACGCCTCTGCCCTTAGGACTGGGTTTGGCTGTCCAAGTTTCTTTAGACTTCAACCAAATAGTGACAACTGACATGCAGAGGTAATGGCTGAACAAAAAAGGTTTCCTAAAGTCTAATGTAGCTTTAAAGTATAACAGCTGATGCAACTGCAGCCAAGGAAAGGAGGAGGCCACAAACATGGAAAAATAAAAATGTTTGTTAGGTTTTATAAGCTAATTTAGCAGGAGAAAAAGATAATTCCTAAACTGAAAAGGGGAAACCACCTTTATTTCAACTGAATAAAGATAAAAAGGCTATGCAATTTAAGAATTTCAAAGGAAATGAAAATGCAAAAACCTTAGCAATTTAATCAGCAGAGCTAGAACTGGAAGAGACTTCACTGTGCCAGAGGCTCAAATTAATAAAATAAAATCTATTGACATATGCAAAGCTCTGAGGTAGCATCAGAATAAACTGCTCTCCAGCTTTTTAGTGTGTTCAGTTCAGCCCAGTTATTGCTGATATGTGACTCATCTGCCCTGTGATGCCTTACAGTAACACCATCCCACAGTGATTCACAGAACTCCACTGTTACAGTCTTCTCCTTTCTTTCTAGGAACAAACATGCCCTCCCACAAATCCCACCAATGATTTACCCCCTCTGGTCATCTCCCTGGGCAGGATGCTGTGGCTGGGGGGTGGTGCCGGTGGGGTGAGGTCAGTGGAGAATGGTGGTGGGGGGAACTGTGAGAAGCAATAAAATTTCTGTTTCCCTGTCCTGTTAGAGGACAGGTAGTAATGCATGAGTCAAACATCAAGGCTGACTTTAAACTAGTCAGTAGTAAAGTGATGTTAATTCAGCTGCTATTTGCTATTCAGACCAAGCAGCATGGACTCGGCCTGAATAATTAACCCCCTATTGCTTAACAGGCCATAAAATACATCTGATTTTCCCATGGTAGACTTTTTTTTCCAGAATAAACAACACTTCACATATAAGTGTTAAGGATCTCCCTGCATAGATTTTGAAACTCATATATGCTTAATTTCATAGAATTTAGGTAAATAAAAATTATTCTTACCTTTACCAATTTTGTAAAGGCCAACAGATATCACCAAGATAAGGGCCATAACTTTTGCATATGTGAAAACATCTTGTACACGGGTGCCCCACTTTACATTAACACAATTAATAAATGTTAAGGAACCTGCAGAGAAAAAGAATACACATGAAAGGAACACTAGATGTTTAACATCACTTAAGTCATATTTCAAACTCATCTTTTCAGATACCACTCCTCTTTTAATAAGTAAAACTGAATGGAATTTCACCACCTCAGGACCACCCAGATTTATTAAAATGAAATACCTGGTTTAAAATTTACACAATGGTTTTCTGAAGAATACTGTTTTCATGACAGTAGGTAAGATAAAACACATCAGTTTTTGAATTTTATGACTAACTCCTTCTCCTTTTAAATAATATTTAAATTTTATTAAGCTAAACAAAGTTGTTCACATGCAAATGATAGTATTTCTTTATACCCTGTATATCACAAATTTCTTCATGATGAGTTAAGCTCTAGTTTAGGTATAGGATAAGGACAACACCTGCACAAAAATAGTTTGCATGCTGTGACAAGATACTGAATTGAGCCAAGCCAGCATGCTCTTACTCCGTGCTTATGGCTTAGAAGTTGTGTGATTCACATTTTGGCCCTGAGTCAAAGATTGCATAGCACTTACTTACAGAGTCCTCTCAAGTCTCAGTTTTGACAGAATCTAACAAAAATACCAAAAAAGTTGGTTACAGAGAGTGGGTGGGATCAACCAGTGTTCCTTTCCTCCTTTTGCCATATTCTCTGCAGTCAGGTTTGTCCCTTGGCTGGCAGCAGGTCCAGCCAAGGGGCTGAGCCATGTGCCCATCTGCTCTCACTCTAGCACACACATAGCATCACTGGCAACTTCTCCCTCTTGCAATCCCATGATTCAAAACAGAGATGGATGAGGAAAGGTAATGGTGTGCATTGGTATGAAGCCCAGCTGCTGGAGAAGAGAGAAGAACAAACGTGGCATGGTGACCTTGAGTGCTCTCAAGCGTGGATCAAAGTGGGCTATTTCTCATCTAGAAATCTTGTTGGTCTTTGCTCCTGTTTCCTTGACCTGCCTACAATCTATACTTCAGTTTTGAAAGGAAGAAAAATGGTTTTGTAATGCTCAAAATGAAAATAATTTAGAAATAATTCTATACGGTTAGGACACTAACATGCAACTACACATGCTCAAAGAACTTCTTGCCTTCATTTTCATAAATTAATCTCTGCATTGGACAGTGTCCTATCAGCCAGTTAGGCCAGTGGGCCATAGATATCTATGCATCTTTAATCAACAGTCACAATTTCTCCCTGCCAAATTGTTGTAATTCTCTTCTCCCATCTAGTAATACCAGCCCCAAACACAATATATCCAAATAAAAGATTATTAGTTCCTAAGAACATGTTTTAGGCAGATAATAATTATTTTCACAGAATGCAAAGAAATAGAAATTTAGAAAAACCTCCTAGGCCACGTACAATTACAGTTCCTAACTCCTAGCAATCACTACTTACATATACATGCAGCTGCAATCAACCTGACTGCATCATATGGTGGTTCACAATGGGGAAAAATCGGCTGGACAATATAGTTAGCAAATGTGATTGCTATCACTGCCTGAGTTGTTGGTTCGATAATTAGCAAGGAAGACCAGAGTCTGATGAAGGCCACAAAGGCCCCAAATGCCTCCAAGATATAGGCATAACTGCCTCCAGATTTCATGATGGATGTTCCCAGTTCAACGTAACACAAAGCTCCAAACAGGGAAAAAATCCCACCAAGCGCCCAGATGACCAGCGAGAGTCCGTAGGAAGCACTGTACATTAAAACACCTCTGGGTGATACAAATATGCCAGAGCCAATCATGTTCCCTACAATTAAAGAAACTCCATTTAGTAATGTGATTTCTTTTTTCATCTGCATTTTTTCACTTGTCTCTGCCATATTGTCCATTTCAGCTTTTGCATCCTTAGTTCTGGACTTTTTATTGCAGCATATTTGCCAAAGGGTTGGCATCTTCAAATCACATTACCTGAAAACAAGAGTAGAGAACATCTTTTGTAATGCATGTGGCATCAGAGACATGGATAAAATAATTAACATCAGAGACATGGATAAAATAATTAACATACAAGGCATAATCGACTATTTTGCTTGACTTTATCTTGCAGTTCAGGAACAGCACACTAGTGTACTTTCTTAACTTTCATGGTTGCATACCTTTTCAATGGATAAATATGAGTCCACTGTCCTTGGTTATACATTCTGAAGCTTTTGTTAACTCTCAGTTCACTATTATTATTTGTCTGGAATTGTAATTCTACCTTATGCTATTGAAAATATTCTAAGGAAGAAGGAAACACTGTATCCCTGGAAAAATGTTCTAATACAGCTGGGGTGTCCTCTGCAAGAACACCTCTTCCTGAAATTTGTTTTTACCCCAGAAAGAAATGAAATTTCATTATTCCTTGTTTCATCAAATGACATTCACTTGAAAACTGTTCTGCTGGGGAACACCAGAGAAAAGACAGAAAAAGAGCCTCTAAACCTCTAATCTCACAAGGTAAATGTAAATATGAGAGTAAAAAAAAGAGTTTTACTGCTCCTAGACATGAGATTGCTGCTGCAGTGAATAATGCAGCTTGGTTAGCCATTAACCTCACTTGACTTCTCAGGAGAAGCAGGTAACATTCACAGGGATTGAGTCTGGAACATTCTGTCCCTGGAATGCTTCTGTGTAAGAGAGTCCAACAAAACATGCCTGTAAAAGCATTTCCCTCTGGTGCTCACAGGACAACATCCAAGTATGCAGGGAGCTAGGAAAAACAACCTTACTGCATAGCTCCGTGGATCAATCAACATTGTGCACATATGCACAGCTCCAGGGCTGATGTCTCTGGCCCGAGGAACCCAGGACTGCAGTGACTGTCTCCATTCTTGGGTCCTGCTGGTGTATAAGGCGCTTAGAACAACGGCCAATTTTTAGTGTCTGTCTCAAAAGACATTTGCTTCTCCTTCCCTTCCCTTCCCCACTCCACACACACTCTAAAGCACTTCTGAAGATAACTTCCTCAAAATCCTATGACCTAGATCCAAGTTCCCTGAGTAGAACAAAGCTCATTCATGCAATACTGGCAAAACAAACCCCATTTGATTACAAATGTTTACACATTACGTTTACCCATTACATGTGATTCACAAATTTATGTTGTTAGAACATGGGTCAATGGCTAGTTTAAAACAATCTGCCCTCCCCAAACTCCCTGAAAAGTTTGCTTTCCTTTGTATAGTATGATGTCTTAGCAACCCTGAATATATTATAATTCTATGTGTTCCTTCCCAGTTTTTTTGAAGCAACTCACTTTCCTAATTGATCAAATAGTAAATAAGGCCTGATGAATATTAAAAATTAAAGGGCGCCAAACTCTCTTTAAAGATTAAACACTTTTCTCATCCCAGTGGTACTTTCTCTAACCACAGGAACACTGAGGGAACATTGGAATAAAGTTAATTTTTAACTCCTGTCAAAAGTAGACCGTAGTCTCCCTTGGTTTTTTCTGACCTCCTCCCCACACACAAAAGTGACTCCTCTTACTTCTCACATCATCCCTCTATGAACAAAAATTCATCCTGGTTTGCAGGGAGAAATTTTATGCATCCAATAAACCATCCATATCATCCTTTAAATTCCTGATAAACCTCACCTGTTTCCTTCTGTGTCACAGAAAGGAGGAAAAAGTCACCGTCCCTGCCCCAAAATACAGGCCAGTACTCCACAACCTCCTGTCTCTGTTTCTGTTCTCAATTGCTATGTGAAATATCAGCAGAAACCCCTCTCATGATGGCAGCTATTTGGAGAGTTCATCAAGATGGTAGCATGCTAAAAATATGGGCATAATTCTGTATTGATACTCATTTTTCAGCATAGCTGGTTTGAAATCATCCTATGCTTCTTACGCTTGATGTATGATTTTTAAAATTTTTTTTCCAAATTTTTAAATGCACGCTCTGGCTGTGAGCTGAAATGCACAACTGTTTCAGTCAGCACAACTCAAAGGGTGTGGGAATTTAAAATGCAGTTGTTACCCAGGTGATGTGAATGTGGAGGTATATGCAAGCAGTGAACTAACCCAGTGGCCATTACTTTTCCTGAAATTAAATCTCACTGATAAGTAAGATACAGTTATTTTCCTGTAAAAAAGAATACATCAAGTAATTGGTAGGTACAGGTAACTTGTCTATGTGGTATCAAACCTGAACTTTGATGTGTAGTACAGATGGCCTGCTAGCTAAAGGGAATTTGATCATTTAAACTGGCAATGCTACTGAAGTCTAGTAGCACTTTTACAATCTGCAGCTTCCATGAGAGAACAAAGGTAAAGTTTAAATTATTTTTTTAAGTAACACAATGTTTTGCATATTTTTCTATTATCTCTTGTGCTACCAAAAGATTATTTCCGATTTCTAAAAAATGTGTTACCAGAGCTGTGTAGGGAAGTATTTCTTCCATAAATAAGTGACTGTGGATGAAACCATTATGAAAGAAAAACAATTAGAAGAAATAGTTCAAAATTCCATACTTTGAGACATGTTGCATTAGCAAAACTTTTACCCAGACCCTCGTCCACAAATAGGTATAGTCTGAGAATCAAAGGATTTCCATGACCAAAATGTGCAACTTCACTGTAATTAATTTATATCACCTGAATGTAGAAATTTTTGAATGAAGTATTTTAAACAGCTTCTGCCTGTCCTTTTCCACCAAGACAACAGTAGAATTTCCAGCAGCTTTGGCAGTGCACTGAGTTCATTCAGTGTCATCACAATGATGGAGCAGTTACTGATTTCTTTATTCAGGACTATGTCTTTCTTAAATAAACAAGATTCACTGAGTCGTGAGTCATGCTTGTTCTCAGCAAAATATTCATGCTATTAAGAAAATCAGTGGAATATAGGAAATAGTCTCCTGTACAGATCTCCCTGTACAATAGCAAAATAATATTTTTTTTTGTCAAGTGTATAAAGAATTTACTGCTGTCACACTCCAGGCAGTGATGGAAACTATTCAAGGATATGCCCAGTGTCTGTTGTCTAACTCTTTATTTTATTTATAGCTTCTGTTATTTTTATCCTACTGAACCTGGTCAATAGTCCTGTCCTACTGTTGTCATGATCGCTTCATCCTCATGCCACCATGTCCTCTTTCTGGGACCATCACTGTTGCTTCTGCCTCAAACTGGTGTGCCAAGAAGCTTAATATAAGAAGCTTACATATTCAATAATGCTTCAGAAGGTCTTCTCCATCATTTGTACATTTAGGTCACATTTTGAGGGTACACATAATCCAAGTGAGAGCCAGTAAAAGCTACTAACTGAGAGAGCTTACTGGGGACAACCATCAGAGCTGTAATAAGGTGATTTCTTACAGGGTGGCCATTTTCAAAAATGGCCTGTATTATAATTAAAATCCTGTATTACAATAGACGACAAATATTTGCAGTGAAGCTTCTAGCAGTCAGAGTGGCTTCCTGAGACCAGAAGGTTTTAATTTATGCAGCAATTAAAAAACAGAGGTTCTTTGCATCCTGCTTTGACGCAGTTGGGTATTGGGATGATAAAACTTGATGGCAGTAAAAATATCAGTACGGGTGTTTTTGTAACCCTTGAGCATGAAGTCTGAAGAGCAAAGCATAAAAGCTTTCTGATGCTAAGGAAGGTCCTTGCTGTCTTGGCCCCATGGACTGGGACAAGCAGAAAGAGCTATTGGTTTCTGGAATCAGTGTGCCAGTATGCCTCAGAGGCCGCAGCAGGCTGAATGCACAGCTGCCAACACTTGCCTCTGCCTTGTGTCAGCTAGTGAGCTCTGTTACACAACTTCAGAACCCTATTTTCCTGCAGGTCTTCCTTTTTCTTAGGGACTCTCTCAATAAATGGAAGGAAATTTTCCTCTCAGGGAAAGCACAATGCCTTGAGAGCCCAAACAGCCATACCGGCCCTAAATCCTATACAGCTTCATGCCTACCCAGCTGTATGTGCAAAGAGCAACAGAAAGGACCTTGGAGACTGACATCTGAGAAATTAAAGAAAACAGTAGCACCACACACAGGTAATTCTCAATAGCTCATTTCTTACCTAATCCACTGCCAAAAGTCGTACAGAAAAGTGAAGGAAGAAGAGACAAGTTGATAGCAGTTGAAAACTAGAGATGAAATCAAAGACAGTTCTGCCATACATTACTATAGGGCTGGCTTTGCAGGGCAGGATTTTCTCAGGTACTTCCCATTCCTCAGGGGTCTACATTTCATGAATGATTGCTTCCTTCTTAAGGAGGTAATTCACATTTGCTAAATGATTCAGCAAGGCTTGGTCAGGGAAGTGCTTATGTACTTGCATAGGAACTTACAGACTTGTGAATCCTTACAAAATGCTCCATAGTCTTCCAGAGGGACTGAGGTGCCTCTATTTGTTAGAGCATTTAGCAATTTTCATCTTTTAATTCAAGAAATATTAGTAAATCAATAAAGTCTCAGAGATCAATTATTGTTGCCTTCAGCAGATTCCCCTGGAAGCTGAGGGCATTTAGAAAGTCAACTCCTATGAAAGATGTCGGAACATGCTGGACATCAGATTTACACCTCATTTCACTGTCTTTCTTTTGGTGAATTTTGTCTACTTCCACAAAATTTCTCAATAATGAAAGTATGCTATGCCACCAATGAACCAGGCAAAGTCAAACCAGCTAAGAAAACTAATAAACTCTTGATATTTTCTAGTATCAGTCAGAAAATTAGAGAGATTAAGAAGAACATTTAAAATTCAAATCTAGTACATTTTAATTATATGTGTATTAGAAATCAATATACATGTAGAAAGCCATTGTAAAAGTCATGAGCAACCTCTTATTTTCTCCAAGTACATTCTGGGCCATTTTCTCCTGCCTGTAGAAGATTGACCAAAAGTTAAAAAACCCCAAACATATACATTTATATTAATAGCTATTGGAACATGAAATCAAATAAGCAAGCAGTTTTCAACATGACCAAAAATGTGTAGTTTCAAAACACTACTACTTAGTATGAGCATCAACAGGTCTCAAAGGGAGTATTCATGGCAGATTGTACTGTTGGACATTTCCCAATGAGGAAAGCAAACAAAACAAGATTATGCAGTATGAGGAAACGGCATAAAATAAAATACTCTCAGAAATTATAATACTAAAAACTCGAACAACAGCAACAAAGAATCCACTTTGATCTCATTTGAAGCAAGTATTTCTCACTCAATGCAAAACAAGCACATTTCCTTTTGGTTTTCAGGTTCTGTGTTTATGAAAATATTTAATGTATTATTGCTTCACATGCTCCAAACGCATTACTATGGTCATAGACTGGCTTTCCCACCGGAGGGACTTACTCCGCCCCCAGCACTCCATTCCCACCCCAAAGCAAATCACAGAGGAGATTTGAGAGAAAAGTTACTGTAGCCGAAATCTAAGGGGGTATTATAAAGAGAAGTTAGCAGCTTACCAGAGGGTAGGTGATATGCTTTCTTGCTTTAGCAGAAAGGCTGCTGTAATGGAACAGTGTCTCTCAGGCTGCTGCTCTAAATAAACACCTCTGTTTTGCCAGGATGGGTAAGTTCAATATGAATAGACTCTTCTCTCACTCTCTGTTTAGCCTTGCCTTACCTGCTATTTTTACTACAGTAGCATGAATATTAAAATCAATGAGAGCTTTCAAGAAAGATCTCAGACTCTTCTGGAATGTGGTTTCTCCAAACAGCCTCAAGTGAGGTCATTAGCAGGCAGAAGCAGGCAGCTGCTGTTCTCTATTCCTAAGGAAGTTATGATAGAAATAAAACAAAAGGAAAGTTGGGGGGAAAAAAAATCCTTCATCCACGTGTCACTGACACCACAAATAACTTATGCAGTCTAGTTCCTTCTTGCTGATGTAGAAAGCCACAATGGAATTTTTACTAACACTACACAGAGATGTTTAATCTGGTGGCATAACTTGCTAAATCAGAAAGTGTTTCAGAGAGTGTAGACTAGCAAAGAGTTGTAGTTAACTGAAAATTATAGGTATTACTTAATTTCAAACAACCAAATGTTTTTCTGTTTTATTTTTTCCAAATTGTAGTCCAAGTTTAATCAGCTCATTGTTAAATATTAATCAACTCAAATATTTTTTATCTTCAGAATTAGAGATTTGTGTCTTTTATAATAATTTATGACATGATGCACGAGACACAAAACAGGCTGATGTGCTGTTAACTTCTTAATTTAATTCAATAAGCTTTAAAAAAAATCTAAGATAAAAACAAGCAAAGAAATTATTTACCCAGTGAATTCAGTTAGTCCTCTGAAATAAGTTTTTCTATGACGTCCTTTAGCAAAGCCAGCATGGTATACAGCATAATGTCTACTGAAGCAAGTAAACATCCAGAAAATAAAATCTGGGCAGAGCAAAAAGTTAATGAATGCAAGAGCACTAACTTGGAATTTTTGTTTTCTGTGAGGAACGATACTCACATGCCAAAGGACATCTGGAAGGAGCTGATACAGCAATCAATCACTACAGCTGAGGCACCAGATAATAGCACTTCATCAGACTGGACTGCTAATCCACACAGGAAAGTAAAATATTTTAACTCAAGCACAGATATCCCTCCAATAAGCTTGAGCAGTCCAACTGGAAAACAAGCAGAAGCATGGAATCATGTTGCACGTAACCCACGGTGACCAAAAGAAATAATAAAAACAACACAAAACTTTCTTTTGTAAGCCAGGGCTCCTCCTATTTCTTCATTTTAAAGTAACATCTTGTATAAACATGCTTTTTATGATAGACTGAGACAAGTATACAGTGAATGTTTACACAGAAATGGCTGTGCTTTTAAAAAACCCTATTCGAAGCAGGTGTAGGGCAAATTCTTTGAATAAACAGCTTTCAAGCTGTTTTATCTATGAAGGATGAGAGCTTCCTAAGTCTGCCTGAAAATATTGCACAATTCCAGCTGCCTGCAAATTTGTGGTTACGTACATTATAACGTAACAAGAAGCATTTTGGCAACAGGATTGTTTTGCAGGGATATTGTTCCTTGCTGGATAAACAGAGAGGCTGAGCACCACATTCCTTAATCAGGGCCTCTGTCGTCTAAAATTCTTTTTCTTCTGCCAGGGCAATGTAAACCAACTATAACTTAAAGCCCAGAATGCGTATTTTCAAGAATGTGTAATTACTTTCACTCTGAAATTCGAACTCGAGTTCGTCTTGTTTCTGATTTGGGGCACCAAACTGGTTTTCTGATTGTGTTTTATACTGAGGGAGTCTGTTATAAGACCACCTTTACATTGTCCATTTATCCTGCTCCTGAGCCAGCTTCAGCCCTTTGTTTCAAATCTGTAGAAGCTGCATGTTGGAACATGAAACAGAGTCTTTTCTTCATTAATGTCTCCCATACTTCTATTGGTCTGACCCCCATGGTTACACACTATTGGATATTTGCCATAGATTTACAGGAACAGCACATAAATCAACATTGAGCAATCATAAAGCATGCACTGGGCATGAAAAGGATTTTTCTTGAACATTTATTCTGTAAACACAAAATCTAGTTCCTTCACCAAGGAAGATTGCATTTAATCTTGCATTTTAAGTAAGCAAGATGGATAATGTAAAGAAGTGGATGTTATTACCTTTGTAACAAGTTTTTCTTACTCATTTTTACAGTATTCCAGGATCTGATAAGAATGTTTGCAGTGAGGCTTCTCCCATACCAACTTACTGTTCACAGTAATTCTTCTGTGTGTCTTAGTTACATATAAACACACATTTCCTTATTGAACAACCAAGTAAGGCATGTGTCCCTGAATAAACCTGGGGCATTTTCTGGTTTCTTGCTCACACTTCCATTACTGCTCAGGACGGTTTTTCATACTCTGCACTAGAAACAAGACTACTTCAATTTTTTCCAGAGCCCTCTTCATTCATACCATTTCTCAGCTGCAGCAACAGCTCAGTGGTGCCCCTGCTAAGTCCTCTGCTTCCTCCTGTTCCTTAAGTCTGCTCTCTGTGCCTCAGCCAGCACAGGCCCCTACAATCCTCACCCACAACAGATGCACTTACACTGAACCTTGATTGAAAACACACTGCCAAACACCCTCTACATTCAGCTGCAAGTCTGAATGACAAACAAAGGCCACCATTTGCGTCATCTTGGTAGAATCAGATCTTTACTTACTTCACCATGAAGTTGATGCTGGACAAAACATAGCTCACAGACCAACAACCTTTTTCCAACCATGGTAACTTCAGGTATGGGAGCAGAACACAAGGAGCAGCCACTACTAAGTGACATGGTGCTAAAATACTATGAAAAATCGAATGCAAACAAAACCAAAATAATATATGTAGTCCTATGTTTCTATTCTCCCCCATGTACATGTAAAATGACATTTCTACGTGCACATTTTGAAAGGCTTTCAGTGAGCTGTTACAACTCAGAGAAAAGCTTTTGGTGTCAGTCTGAAACATTAGCAGCATTTCCCTTTGGAGTGAAAAAAGCAGAAAAATCTCTTAGGAATTGCAATCAAGAAGTAAGGAATGTACAAAATGCTGTTAAAACAACTGTAAAACAACAGAAGTGTCAGACTCTGGTTCATATTGACTCTCATGTCTGTCATCTCCACACACCTTTCACCCTGCGTAGCCAAGCACATAACCTCCACCTCTCTTCCCCCATGCTGACCCCAAATCATTCTCTTTACGCCCTTGTCTGTATCTCTCAAGCCCCAACTGTGGCTACCCCTTCCCCTCTTTCACTCAAGAAAATCTGTGTGTGCCTAACATGTTGGAAAGGGGAGGTTGATGTTGTCCAGAGTGGTACTGTCTGATACCCTGGAAACATTCAAGGTCATACTGAACAGGGCTCTGAGCAACCTGATCTAGTAGATGTCCCTGACCACAGCAGAACAGCTGGACTTGCTGACCCTTAGCAGCCCCTTCTACCCTCAACTATTCTATGACTGTACTCCATGATGGAGGGAGGCTCAGGGTCCAAGGAAAGAGGAGGGAGATTGGAACAAGTTTTCATACTGAATGGCCTCAGGGTTTCCTTAGAGGGGAGGGCTTTGGCTAGAATCCTCATGGCCTTACAGATATGGGCATATTCAGAGCTGGGGGTAGAAAATTACTGTTTCTGCAGCTGTGCCACCTCAGGGTGATGGTACATGAAGAGGAGCAGCCCATAGTGATTGGAACAGTATGACAGCACCATTCCTGAATGTGACTCCATAGGGCCACATTTATCATAGTAATTAAGGGAAACCAAGCTAGTTCTGTACTGACAGGCAGGAGTCAGCAGGAAGATTTTGAAAGCTGCAGGATGATCTTTTCCCTCACATAGCTGTCTTACAGTGGATCCTCAGGAAAGTTCCTAATGATGAATTTTGGACACACTTCGAAGAAATCTCACTTTGCCAACTTGTAAGACACAAATCTTAAGTATCAATAATAATGAATGTGGTGGTGGTTTTGTTAAGCTGTTTTGGAGTTGTTTATCCCAATGGTTCACCCCTGCTCCCCCACCCTGATAACTCAGATACAATCCAAAGCTGTCTCCTCCCCTGTCCCTTTGTCCACCTCTCTTGACCCTGCCCTGTATTAACCTGGGGCCAATCACCTACCTGCCCCACTGCTCTGCCCCCTGGCTTTTTTAAGCTGGTGCAGGACCGTGTTTGCTTTCTCTCTCACACCACCCTTTGGGGAATAAACATCTCTGAGAGAGCCTCCTCTGATTCTTGCTTCAAACCTAGATGCCGACGATGCAGAGAGCAGAAGGCACCTCTGCTCTACAGTGTTACTTGGACTGCTAGCAGTCTGAGAATGACCACATGGCCGGAGTGAGAGCTAGCCGGAGCTCCCTGGCTTCTAGTATTAGTTAGTGCCCAACATGGGGCGAGACTAAGCCCCAGGTGGAAGAGACTGTTCCTTGCCGTCGTCGCTGTGCGTGCCTCCAATCCTGCTGCTCTGGAGCTGCTCTGCCGCCACCGCTCAGCCTTACAGAGATGCTACCATGTGCCCAGAAACCACACCGTTGCCCCATGCCACCTCAAGGGGCCATCCCACCACGTGCCTTCATGGCTCCAAGAGACTGTGTGCTTCTTGCTGCCCACCACGCCCTGCGGCACCACGGATTTTACAGTCTGTGGTGCATCAGTACCTCTGCTCTGTCAGCTTGTCACTGCTAGCAGAGGAGGGAGAGAAAGACTTTCAGCGCCCAGAAAGGTGTCTCCTGGTTTCAGAGACCTTCCTTGCAGCCTTTTATTTCCAGAATTGTCACTTGGTGAGTGCCTCACTGTGTGGTAGGTGGGGGTATGGATGTTAGCCCCACGGGAGGTGGAGCATGGGGTGCCACATGGAGGATGTGTCGCACTGCACCAGGGTAGCTGCTGAGTCGGCTGCGTGCCCCTGGATGGGTTTCTGGGTTTCTTTCGCTTTTTTTTTTTCCTTTTACTGTGAGGAAGGGCAGGTCAGTTGTTGTGCAGGCAAGAATGGGCGCTCGCCTGTCTGAGCAAACAGAGAAGTGTACCTCCAAGTTGGGGAAATCCTAGTGGAAGGGAAGATGGGGTTTTCAAAGGGTTTGTTAAAGAGATTTGTCCGGTGGTTGTTTCTCCATTTACTACAAATGGATTTGAAAGATGTTAGAACTGTAAATTTTTTGGAATGCAATAGGGACTATATTGACGGGGCTGACCACAAAGGGAGATTCTTATGGAGATAAATTCTATTCTTTGTTTGTGAAAATTCAATCGGTGATCAGAAACCAGGAAAGAGAGAAAGAGAGAGGGAAACAAGAGAAACAGCCATTGCAGCCACCCACAGCTATGCCTGAAGCCCCTGTTCCCCAAACCCTTTCCCTTCCCCTACCCTGGACAGATTGCAGGAGGCAACCCGTGGAGATATAAAAGCACAGGATAGTTACTGTCTTCCTGGCTTCCTACAGTCCTCTTGGGACCCGTGCTCTGCCATCATGGCACTGGCTATCAGAGACATTTCCCTAAACCCTGGTTCCAATCCCTTTTCCCTTGCTGAAAATCCTCAGTTTGTCCCTCATGGTCCTTTGTTCTTGACGCTACAAAATGGCCCCCAGGGGGCACAAGATGGCAGTGGCCACGTGGCTTGGCCTCAACCATGTGCTTCTTCTTTCCACAATCCCTTCCTCCCTGTCTCCTTCCCTCCTCCAAACCCCTTCCTGTCACCTAACCCCTCCCATCCCCCAGGTACCACCCCTTCCTCTGCATCTACCCCTTCAGCTCCTCTCCCTGTGTCAGTCAACCTGACCCCACCCATGGCTCCACCCATGGCTCCTCCCATTGCTCCTCTCAATGACATCATTGGGAATCCCCGCCCCCTTTGGTAACTCTGTCTAGGCTTCCGCCCCCTTTTTGTGTAGCTCCACCCACCCTCTTCCGACTTCTGGTTCCCATGGTCCCACATCTGGTTCCCATGGTCCAAAACCTGAAAGTGACTGGACTGGGGGCCTGAACCCAGAAGTAGAGGACATTTTGCTGCTCCTATTACATACAATTGCAGGTCACACCACCCTAAATGGGAACCTTTTTCATATCAAAATAAAAAGCAGCTTTGCAGAGCTCAGAATTTGGTAGGAAAGGTGAATTTTTTTAAAGGCTTATTGAAGACCACTTTCTCATCAAGTGTACTGGTCCCTAGTGACCTAAAGGGATTTGTTTTCATGTTTATTTACTGCTGCAGAATATATTCTGTGGGAAAGAACATGGAAAAGATTACTTAATGATTTACTTCCTGAACTCTTGAACTGACTGCGCAGTTGATGTACAGAATCCAATTACAATTGAACATATAAGTGGCAAAGGTGAATGGTCTGAGGCACGCAAACAGGCAGGAGGAATATTTCAGCCTGTGTTAAATCATGTGAAGGATGCTGCCGAAAAGGGATTTCAGATCATGCCAACTAAGGATCCTAGGCAAAGTTTTATCTCTATTAAACAATCCCCTTCTGAGCTTTTCCTAGATTTTATAGACAGACTTTGTACAGTGGTGGAAAACCAGATAGAGGACCAGGAGTTGCAACAAAAGATGATCCTGGAATTGGCACAAAGCAATGCCAATGGTGTCTGCAAGAGGATCATTTTGGGGCTTCCTGTTTCTCCACCTCCAACCCTGGATCTCCTCACTGAGAACTGCACGAAGTGTGCCATCGTGGACCCAGATGAACAGTGGAAAGGAGCCGGGCTCAGAGGCTGGATTGCAGCACCAGGCACCATTCCACCTTGACTACTAGTGGCTGGGAGGGTCAAAGGCTTCCAGTGAGGATCTTTTGTCCCTTTAGGAATAGAACACCACACACACCGGTGGGAGTAGCAGGGGAGGGGGAGAAGGGGAGAGTTCCAGTTCCAAAAAACTAAGAGGGGAGCACAAGCCTGTCCTGTGTGATGAGAAAAATGGGACAAGTCACTGGGTTGTTGGGGTTGCGGGGCAACCCAATTCTGGGAAGGTATGGGACCCTAAGGAACCCTCAGGGTTGGTAACAACTAAGAGTATAAATGAGCCATTGTCTTGGGTTGCAATGCAAGATGTAACCAAACGCATGTATTCTATTTCCAATCTGTTGAAACTGGTTGAAGAGGTTTTATTTTCTTTATCTCCTAACTCCAGAGGGGAGAGAGTGGGTGTCTTTCTGTTAATGGGCCAGCTGTTAAAACTAGGTGGAGCAGTGTTCCTTATCTCTTCCATGTCTCATCCTCCCTCCAGGGGATATCTTCTGTTAATGGGCCATTAAGGCTCACTGCATAACTGCCTGAATAAAAGCCTGGCAGTCAGGACACCAGCAGTCTGCTTTTCCACTGGAATTCCCAGAGGAAGACCAGACCCATCTTGCCACTGCTGGACCCTTCTACAGGATCATCTCTACTCCAACAGAGACACATTTTTTACTCCAGGAGGACTTATTTAGACTACTCCGGACACCCTGACCAGGGTGTCGGGTCGTATTCTGACTCTGTCAGTGTTTCTAGGACTTTGTTTGTACTACTACATTTGTATTTTTTAATATTCCTCATAAAGAACTATTATTCCTATTCCCATATCTTGGCCTGAGAGCCCACTTAATCATCAAGATTTTAATAATTTGAAGGGAGGGCATTTGAATTCTCCATTCCAAGGGAGGCCCTGCCCTCCTTAGCAGACGCTTGTCTTTTGAACTAAGACAGCCATTTAGGCTTGAGTCAACAACAGGTATGCTTTTCGACACACTGGACTGGCTAGTGGTCACCGTTGACCCTGGACAGGTGACCAACCTACAGCAGACTGACAGTAAGTACCTTGTTATTGGGGATCCTAAGCACACTCCCTCTGAGATCAAGATTGCTCCAGGAGTTTTGCCATCAGATCTGGAGCAACTACCTCTCTTGGCATGCTGTGTCCATCCCCACTCTTCCTACCAAAAGGCCAAGTCGTTGCCCAGGCCATACCATTGCCCAAATTGCCCTATGACGATGTGGACTTTTCAGTCTATTGGGCAGAAATGGTGGAAGAGGACAATCCCATAATTTGGTGTGGGCTCAAGAGGTAGGGGGATTTCATCCAACTCCAGGGAATGATGAGCACAGGGTCAGATGTGATGGTCACACCACCACACAAGTGGCTGCCACATTGGGAGCTGCAACCCATGGCTGGTAAGGTTATGGGTATACGGGATACACAATTGTCAAAAAAATCCAAGAGCATTGTGCAAATTGAGGGATCAGATGGGCAGTTGGCTTCTTTGCACCCATTTGTTTTGGATTCCAAATTTACTCTCTGGGGAGGAGACTACATGTCCCAGTGGGGAGTTAAATTAGAGATCTTAAAAAAACCTAGGGATTTTTAATCGCAGCCACTGAGGAGTGCCCTTTCCAGCAACTGAATTGGCTGACAACCCAGTTTGGATGGATCAGTGGCTGCTGAACAAACAGAAAGTGAGGGCGCTCTGTGAACTCATGGAAGAGCAATTGGTTAAAGGTCACATTGTGGAAACTAATAGTCCCTGGAATTCTCCAGTGTTTGTCATCAAAAAGCTGGGGAAGGACAGATGTCACTTCCTCCACGATTTGCAAAAATTTAATAAGGTCATCAAGGACACAGGGTCCCTTCAACTGGGTATGCCATCCCCTTCAATGCTTCCTCAAAATTGGAATTTGGCTGTCATTTATATAAAAGATTGTTTTTTCCAAATTCCCCTAGACCCAGCTGATGCCCTGTGGTTTGCATTCTCTGTGCAATCCATTAACAGGGAGGCACCCTGAAGCCTTACCACTGGCGAGTTTTGTCTCGAGGGTTAAAACACAGTCCAAGTATTTGCCAGTTGTATGTGGCCAAAATACTGTCCCCAGTGCGTGCCAAGGCTGGGGAGGCCGTCATCCTTCATTATATGGATGACGTGATTGTGTGTGCCCCGGATGACAATGTACTTACAGAAATTCTGGATGAGACTATCACTGCTTTGTTCACTGCGGGATTTGAGTTGCAGCAGGAAAAAGTGCAGGGGCTTCCACCTTGGAAATACCTGGTTCTTGAGATTGCCAACTGGACCATAACACCTCAGAAGCTGGTAATCAGTGATAGGCCTTAGGCTTTGAAGGACCTCCAGCAGCTGTGTGGATCCTTGAACTGGGTCAGGCCCTGGCTGGGGCTCACCACAGAGGACCTAGCCCTCATCTTCAATTTGTTGAAGGAGGGAGAGAAACTAGATTCTCCGAGGGCTCTGACTCAGGAGGCTTGGCAGGCATTTGAGAGTGTTCAATTGCCAATGTCCAACCAGCAGGCCCATCTTGCTGGCCAGAACTTCCAATTAATTTCCTAATTTTGGGGAAATCGCCACACTTGCATGGGCTTATTTTTTAGTGAAGTAAGAACCAGAAGGACCCCCTCTTTGATCACAGAGTGGGTGTTCCTAGGTCATCAGTTGTCCAAGAGTATGACTAAGCCACAGCAGTTGATGGCCCAGCTGATCAGCAAGGCTGGGTCAGAATGTGACTGCTGGCAGGGTGTGAGTTTGAATGCATTCATGTACCAATCAAATTGTCATCTGGAAGGTTAACAAAGGAGGCTTTGGAGCAGTTGCTGCGTGAGAACGAGATGCTGCAGTTTGCTCTGGATAGCTACCCGGGGAAAATTTTGATCCATTGCCCTGGCCACAAATTATTTAATTCAGAATTTAATTTGATCCCAAAAGAGAAACAGAACTGCAAACCTCTCAAAGCTTTGACAGTCTTTATGGACACGTCCGGAGGGTGACACAAGTCAGTGGTGACTTAGAAGGACCCTCAGACTCAGCAGTGGGAGGCTGACATCGAGGTAGTTGAGGGATCACCTCAAGTGGCTGAGTTGGCTGCAGCTGTCAGGGCTTTTGAGTTTTCAGAACCCATAAATTTGATTACTGATTCAACCTATGTAGCCGGGGTAGTGTCCAGAGCAGAGAATGCAGTTCTCAAGGAAGTCTCAAATCCAGCCATTTTCAACTTGCTCTGAAGCTGATACACCTAGTCTCCCACAGAGAGCATCCTTACTATGTTATGCATGTAATGTCACACCTTCCTGGTTTCATTGCAGAGGGTAACCATAAAGCAGATGCCCTAGCTGCTCCTGTGCAGCTGGGTGGCCTACCTAACATCTTCCAGCAGGCCAAACTGAGCCACCAGCAATTCCATCAGAATGTCCCANGAGACCTTGAAGAAGACAACAGAGAGGGGATGTCAGGATGAACAGTCCACAACAACGACTTTGTAAGGCTCTGTTTACTATGATCTTCCTTAAGTGTTCATTTGAAAACCTTAATCCACCTGTTGTCAGGCAATTCAACCAGAACCATTGATTGAAGTTTGAGGAAAAACCTCTGGTCCTGGTGAAGGACCCTGGGACTTTGAAGGCCCAGAGTTCTTTTGATTTTGTCACTTAGGGGCGAGGACATGCTTGTGTATCCACCCCCACAGGTTTTAAATGGGTTCCACAAAANTGTCTGCCAATTCCACCTCTAAGGCGGGACCAGGCCAAGGCAATCATAGACACATGCCCCGACTGTCAAAGTTTTTCCTTACCCTCTCTGGGATCAGGGGTCAACTCCAGAGGGCTTGGCAGTTGTGAGGTGTGGCAGACAGATGTCACACACATCCCTGAGTTTGGAAGATTCAAGTATGTTCATGTGTTTGTAGATACCTTCTCTGGCGCTGTTTATGCCTCAGCCCACACAGGGGAACATACCACTGATGCACAGAAACACCTTGTGCAGGCCTTCTCCATGCTAGGGATCCTCAAAGAGATAAAAACTGATGATGGTCCAACTTATGCCTCCAAGGAGTTTGATAATTTCCTGCAAGAGTTGGGGGGGGGACGTAATAAGGGGATCCTTATCATGTACTCCCACACTGTCCAGGCAGGGATAGAAAGAACTCACCAGACATTGAAGGAGACCTTGAAGAAGACAACAGAGAGGGGATGTCAGGATGAACAGTCCACAACAACGACTTTGTAAGGCTCTGTTTACTATGATCTTCCTTAAGTGTTCATTTGAAAACCTTAATCCACCTGTTGTCAGGCAATTCAACCAGAACCATTGATTGAAGTTTGAGGAAAAACCTCTGGTCCTGGTGAAGGACCCTGGGACTTTGAAGGCCCAGAGTTCTTTTGATTTTGTCACTTAGGGGCGAGGACATGCTTGTGTATCCACCCCCACAGGTTTTAAATGGGTTCCACAAAAATGGGTCAAACCCTACTTTCCACCCAGGGAAAAGAAGGCTCAGAATGTGGCCCCGATTCCACCTTCCCGACCTGATGATGTGGTAATTGCTTCTTCTAGGCAACAATGCAAAGGAAGTGAGAAACCCAATCACTGTGTTATCCCTAAACAGGGGATAACAGAGTCTTCAACACATTATTTTAAACAGTATTTTTTACTTACTTGTGTATGTTATTTTTAGTTTCCTTTTAAGGGCATCCTCCTGAGCCCCAAGATGAGGCCAGAACTCCTGTGTTTTCTGTTGCTTCTGACTCAGTAGTACAGGGACATGAGTGTGAGGATTCTCAAGGGATACATTGCTTCAATCTATCTGGCAAAATCCAGAGCATCCACGACTCCATCCAGGAAATGAAAGGCGTGATGGAGGAGATCAAGTGAGGAGCAGGAGACTGGCTGGAGAACATCTTTAAAGACTGGGGGTTGACAGAGGGAATGCCATAATTTGTAAAGGATGTCTTGCTGGCTGTTCTGGTTGTCAGTTTACATAGCCTTTAGGACTCTAAAAGGAGTCATAACTAAGTGTACTAAGAAAAAAATGGCCCCTTCCAATGTTACTGTAGCCGCTGTTGAAAGATGGTGGAAAAGGCCAGAGACAGCAGTTTAAGGAGTTAGCCTCCTCCCTCCTTTCATTCAAATTTTGCAAAAAAGGGGGAATTTGTGGTGGTGGGTTTTGTTAAGCTGTTTTGGAACTGTTTATCACAATGGTTCATCCCTGCTCCCCTCCTCAATAAATCATGTACCATCCAAAGCCATCTCCTCCCCTATCCCTTTGTCCACCTCTCCAGTGTTAACCTGGGGCCAATCACCTACCTGCCCCACCCCTCTGCCCCCCAGTTAAAGAGGTGGTGTGTGACTGTGTTCGTTCCCTCTCTCCCACCACCCTTTGGGGAATAAATCTCTCTGAGAGAGCCTTCTCTGACTCTTGCTTTAAACCTAGATGCCGACGATACAGAGGGACCGCAGAGAGCAGAAGGCAGCTCTCCTCTACACCGTTACTTGGACTGCTAACAGTCCGAGAACGGCCACTCTTGACCACGTGGCCAGGGAGCTAGCCAGAGCTCCCTGGCCCCTAGAGTCAGCTGAACAATTATGGCTTAAAATGTGATGTGCAGTGAAACACAGAGTTCGGGCACCAGCTTTCCTCAGACCTCTCCCTGCTAGACATCTTTAGGTCTGTTCTAGGAAAAAGCACAGGCATTCATTGCACCGTAGTCCTGGTTTCAGCTATGTAATTTTACGGCCTCCAGAGAGAAGGATAAAAGGCATATACCCAGTTTATGTCAAAAACTTACTTTATTAAAAACAATTTTAAACCCCTCCTATACAATAAACTATACATTGTATTCTTGTGATTCAGTTCATGAAATCATAAAGAACTGAAAAACTAAGCTGTTGGCAGCTAGTAACGACCATCCTGAAACTTGAATCATTGAAATGGGGCAGATCTCACATGTCCATAGGTTTTGAAAAGGCCATCACTTAGAGTTTTTCATTTATCTGCTCCTTTTTCTATGGCAATTTAGGTAGATTTTACCATTCTTGTATGTGGAGTTTGGATTTTCCCAAATTTTAGACAGCCTGAGCAGAAGTTGCAATTATTTATTAGTGCTCACAAAAATAATCTGCCTGTGTTGTGTTTTGATAAATTAAAACGTAATTTTTTTACTAGTTTTGAAGTTGTCTAAAGTCACTAGGGTCTTGTGAAACAAACAGAAAAAACCACCACATACCTTTTCCTCTTAGGTGGCCCCATCTGTGCCTCATCATGTTACCATCCTCCAGACAAAAACAGGCAGCAGAGAAGTGATCTGGAGAAGGTTAAGGCAGGTCATAGCAGAAGAGACCCCTACACATTTACTTCCAGTGTGGCAAGGCAGGGCATGATTTATCTTTGTAGAGACCAAACTATTGTTCATTTTCTAAATACCAAAAATAAAACTGAGCTAAAAGTTTGATCTAGCAACATGACTTGAGAAGTATTTATGGCAGATGACAAAGGAAAGGGGGGGTAAGATGGCATGTGACAGAGGGAGGGCAGATGACCAAGGAAATGTTCAAGAGGTATTAACTGAGAATGCCCTTATGTAAGTTCTTTCTGACCTCATCCTATTCTGATTTCAAGAATAGCTGAAATGGTTATAACCACACAATCTAAAATGCTATAGCTGCAGCCTTTCTACTGTATCACTTCTGAGCAGAACAAAGATGACAAGCACAATGTCCTCCTTGCCCTTGGGCTCCTCTTTGGACTAACATTCTTGTTATGCATTGGTCTGAGGCATTTGCTCTGGCAACAAAATGGTGGAAAAAAAACTCAAAACAAAATAAAGAATCCTGTAAAAACGCAATGTAAACTTCCTCCCACTGACCACTCCGCTCCAGTATGCACACCAGCATGGCTTAAGGAAGAAAGTTTATTATACACACAGCAGCACAGCCCTGGAGAAGAACACCTAGATTTTTTTTCCATCCTCTGTGAGAAAGAGCAAATGGAAGGAGAAAAAAACCCCATGCCATGTTGAGATGTCTCAATCCTGTGGGTTAAAAGGAAAGGACGTGTATAAATAGCAAATATGTAAAATGGTGAACCTTTAATTTTTTTTGTCATGTATAAACAAAATACTTTTACAAAATGAATCAACCATCAAGTGTTTGGCTTCATGATTGCACTCCAAGTTATTAATTGGTCACTGACCAAATGCAGCCTAGAAGAACTCAGGGTCATTTCTGAGACTCTACAAAGGCATAATTAAGACAAAACTGCACATATATAAAACATTATATAGAAACAAGAATCATGTTGTCAGAAATATACACATTGTTTCATAAAGAAAGAATAAATTTAAAGATGCAGTCTTTGAGAATTAGATACAATATCTGGATAAGGTTGAAGTCCAAGTTGTTTGTTATCTTTCAACTTTTGTACTATAATTCTGGCAAATTCCTCTCCTTGGCTGTCTGAAGTATCAAGTAGTTGTCGTACTTTTGATGTCCTTGTAGGTTTGGTGCTTATAAGTTCATAATCTTCTTTCATGAGTAAAAATCTTGATAGAAGTGCATCCAGTGATTGATTCAAACATGCTTCAGTCATCTGATCAATAATTTCTTCTCTTTTACTTTGGATCCACTGATGAGCTACATTCTGTTGTATGGTTTCCAAAACAAAATCTGCGATTGGAAAGAATTAGAAAAAAGGAAGGGATTGTAACTGTCAACAAATATTGCCACAGAACAAAGAACAAGCTGAAAAAAGCTGTTAAAATGTTCCAATTTGACAATTTTGCTGGTTAGAGTATTTATTCTATCTGAATCACAGAATAATTTAGGTTGGAAGGGACCCTCAAGGAGGTCATCTGATGTAATGGCCTGCTCAAAGCTGGGACAACTTCAAGGATAACTCAGGTTGCTCAGGGCCTTGTCCAGCTGAATTTTGAGCATCTCCAAGTGATGGTACTTCTGCAGCCTCCATGGGCAACCTGTTGCAGTGTTCAACCCGACCTGGTACTAAAAAGAGACAGGTGATAAATTCACTTTCCAGGGGGATTTTTATTGAAGATTACTGAAAACATCCCTGTAGTTTCCTGGTATTTTTCTCAAGATGAGGTTTCACACAGTGAAAAATTCATATTTCACACAGTGAAATATGTTGATTCTCATATTTCCAGAAGAGGGATGATGCAAGAGATCTTTATGAAGTTGCATGTTATTGTGTGGCCCCTCAAAGAAATATTTCTGAATAATTCATCATTGAAGTTTCTTTTAGTTAGCTTTTGTGTTAACTTTTAACAGGTACTTGACACGTAAGATTACAATGCAGTGGGCTCTCAACTAACATAGAGGATCATTACAGGTGAGATGATGACAACAGTTACTGCTTCTCTCAGCCCCACCATTACTAAATGGAAGACTGGAAAGCCTAAAAAGTGAGAAGTGATAGGCAACAGGGTGACTAAGTTTGAGCTAAGCAGCAGGAATCTGATTAAGAGGAGAGAAAAAAGGCTAGTAGCTATGGGTACCTGTACTTGGTCACATTTTACACTGTTTTTGTTTATTCTGTAATATAAGTCTACAAGGACAGAATGACATAATTTTGCATTCTTAATTTGCAGATGTTTTGTTTTCATTTTGCAGGTGAGTAACAGTTCCAGTTTCCATTCCATACAGACATACATTCAATGTTAGAACACTTATTTGTGGTTGTGGAATCAAATAGTGTTTGCTGTACCTGGAGGAATTGGGGATGACTGCAGCACACAGGATGCAGAACCTGAGGCATCTGAAATACTCTTGTCGGATGAGAGAACAGTGCTGTATGGATGCACAAGGAGTTTGGCACTCTGAGTTACAGACAGATTTCCATCCGTGCTCTGGCTGCTGAGATAGTGTAGACACCCAGAATTTCCATCTTACACAAAGAAAAAAAATAAAAGGAGAAGGAAAAGAAAAAGAACAAGATGTATTACTTCTGTGTTCAAATAAAATACACCCATCAGAGATTATTTAGAGCAATTTCACAAAAGAAGTCATAAACCAACTACTTTTACATGATATACGACAAATTAGTCCTTATACACAAATTCTGAGTACATTTATGTCCCTTATATTTTACCATGGCCTGACTATGGTTTGGGGTCCTGCTTTATTTTAAAGAAATATTATCATTATAAATCTGGTAGATGTGAACTTTAACAAAAACACTCTGTTTGACAGAAAATTTTTGTAGGGACTAGTAGAGCAAAATAAATCCTTTGAGTATTTGGAGAGGTAACTAGGATTCAGCAGGAAAGCAGACTAATTTATTTTGATGAAGTGTGGCAGTGTTACAAAGGTGAAAATATTAAAATAAAGATTCAGGTGGGGGAAAAGGACATGAAGAGCAGTGGGAGAAGTTAACATTCAGTGGGAGGCCAATGGAAGCTTTTTGTAGTCCATCAAAACAGGGTATGATTACATGAAAGCTTCATGTAAACTTTTGCAAAGAAAAGTAAAAACTATTTCTATCAAGTGGGAAGTTTAACAGTTTCTGGTTTTAGGATTTTTTTATAGTAGAAAAGGATGACAGATATGAAGGCAGCAGTAGGAGTGACACGAGGAAGAGATGACAACAGCTGATGAGAAACGAACTACAGGACATGTGCCTAACTCTGCAAATAGCTTTGATTAGACTTTCACTGTGTCACTTGATAAAGACACAATAACTAAGATGTTAACTAAGAACCAGAGATGCAAGAATTCAGATGAGCATCTAAAGACACAATGAGGTAGCCCCATGGACAACTTGAGATTACCTGTCCAATGGGGAAATCTGAAGGTGTATTCCCAGCTCTTTCTTGACCTGTAGAAGAATATGTCTGTAAGTACACAAGAGCAGGAAATGGAAAATGAGGAATAAACTCCATTCTCAGTATTGAAAAATGGTGGACTAGAACTCACAGTAACTACTATTTTATTTCATGAACAAGAGAGAAAGTTGGGCAGAACTATGTACTGTGAAGCAGCAGATATTATCTACTGCATGAAAAAGGGGATTAGGAGACAACCACTGTGAGTGAAAGATCATTTCAGGAAGGTATTTCAAGCAGCTGTGCTGGAATAGATTGTTATACATTTTTAGGCACACATATTTAATTTCATAACATAAAGACAAAACAACTGGGATTGTACTGGTAAGAGAATGACTTTGACTGGTGACCACAGCATAAAAAAAAAATTATAAAATCACACAGTCATTTCCGTTGGAAGGACCCTTGAGATCATCAAGTCCAGCACTGCCAAGTCCACCACTGCCCCATGTCCTGAAGTGCCACATCTACACATCTTTTAAATACCTCCAGTGCTGGTGACTCAACCACTTCCCTGGACAGCCTGTTCCAATGCTTGACAGCTCTTTCCATTAAGAAATTTTTCCTAATATTCAATCTAAACCTCCCCAGGCAGAACTCAGGGACATTTCCTCTCCTACTGCTTGCTGCTATTGCTTGTCAGTTAAGAAGCCCCCACCAGGCCACAATCTCCTCTCAGATAGTTGTAGAGAGCAAAGCAAAATTTCCCCTCTGACCCTCCTTTTTTCCAGGGTAAACAACTCCAGTTCCATAAAAAAAAAAAAAAAAAGGCTAATGAAAGTTATTCAGATGCTATTCAGAAAAAAACCAGATTGACTCAAGTTGCTCAGAAAGAACCTAGGTGACCTAGAAGACTGGAGTAACAGAAACAGAAGGAAAAATATTAGATCTAGACTTTCTGTTTCAAGCTGGGGCTAATGACTAGAAGTGAGATGAGGAATAAAAATAACCCCTAAATAGATTATTCTGTAATGAAGGACCTTGTGAGAAAGAAAAAAAAAAAATTCTAAGGTATACCAAGTAAGTGGGATTTCATACACAAAAAAAATTTGTCATGTCTCTCATAATACTATATAGCCTTAGTTCAATGACTTAAGTTAAAACATGCACCAGGAGGACTAGTTAGGGAACTATGGGAGTAAAGAAGTTTATTTTACCAAGGTATTTCAAAAGGGTGCATCCTGTTCATCTAGCAAAACAAAGTATATTAAAGGATTACTCAGAAATGAAATGGGAAGAGGGAAAAGAGCTGTTTGAAGAAATACCCAAGAAAAGCTCACTAGGGAAGGGGAAAAAAAAAAGTAAAAATGAAAAGAAAGGCTAAAAGCTAGAAGAGAAGTCTTAACTCTGAAGAAGCAATTTTCTGAAAAAGTATTCTGATTGTACTGATGGAAAAAACAAGATCTATCGTCATTAACTCAGCTGCCAAACTCCTCTCTCGCTAACAGCTACCTGGAATAGAATTTTCACCTGAAACAATTGCATCTGAGTTTGAAAAGCAAGAGGAATGTCAGTCCTGCTTCCCACTACAACACTACCTGATGCAACCATTGGCAAATAATTAACAAACACTTTTGCAGTAGGGTTTTGTAGGTACTATTTTCACAAGCTTTACAGTATCTATACATAAACACAAGAAAGTCTAAGCAATGACTCTATAAAAGGATCACCAGCTGACCAATGAGATCAATTGTATCAACAAATTTTCATTGATGCCCTCCACAGGCAGACACAACAATTTGTAACAGGAACCAGCGGCAAGAAAGGCTGGTATTTATCATTATCTTATGTGATTACATTTACAGTCCATGCTCATGTTCAAACTAATACTCCATTTTCTAAAATTTATCACAACATACTTACTAAGCTTGGTAAATATGATTTATTCTTCACCTCTGAGGTTTTCATACTGTATAGATAAATGCTTCAGCTGAGGTACAGCCAAAGTACACAGCATTTGCTTTCTCCCATTTTCTACAGTAACTGAAAGTCCTTAAGCCTCCGATAATTTTTTACCCGAATTGCACCTGTATTTTTACCCTTCTGGTACACTGAGTAGAAGTTCAAAATTGTGTATGTGTTCAAACAGGAGCTGAAATAGCAACTGCCTGTGCTCTCCTACCTCTACCAGAGTATCTCTGGTTTTGCAGCACCTCAATATTTTTTGATGTCCTTATTTTATAGCAGTAAATTAAATGGTCTTGTCTGTTTTCATACTCCTGGTCCCTGCAATGCCAGAGGACACCCTATTCTTTTGAAATATGTTTACATTCTGTCAAGTAAAGAAGAAACTTAGATCAAGAAAGAAGAAACTTAGATGCAGTTTTAGTTTCACAATGTACTGCTATTCCAACTGGGTTCCATTGTAGTTTTCTGGCTTCTGATGTCAGCAAAACCTCAAAATTGAGTTATCTCAGGGAATTTGGCCAACTTGTATTCATAAAAGGGGACATATACAAAAGATCTGTGCAGATACTTTTGCAAAGTAATCTATTAAAGACATTTTTATTTATTGAATTAAATATTATCTAGAAACTTGCACTGGAAACTTGGAGTTTACTCAGCTTCTAGAATGCCTTAAAATGTGTAGCTTTTTTATATTCAGAAGTAGTTCACAAATTTAAAAAAAACAAAAAAAAAACCAGTTAACTAAACTGGCAAGAGTCTGAAGGGACAAGAAAATGTTAGCTCTGCACTTACAACTCTGAGCAGCAAAACTGAATCTGTGAGCTGTAGAGAATTCTCAGGTGATAGGAACAGAAAATCAGAGCTTAAAAACTCAGGCAGTTTGAGGGGTTTTCCACATGCCCTGGACTCCAATACTAGTTTTTTACCCAGAGCACAAAGTTTACAAAAGACTATTTTTTCTGACATAGAGAGACCCAACTTTCTACTACACAAATGCAGTGTTCCCATTATGGTGCTGAATATTTTAGGTCATTAAAACTGTCTCCAAAGTTCAAATGTTTTTATGGTTGACATTATATAAAATCAAGGTTATACATTCAGCCTCTTAACATGTGCATATCTTGCTTGAACTGCCTCTTTTGTAGGATTTACCACCCAACTTCAAAAATTCTTAATTCTAGTCACACACCTCAGTGTGAATGTAAAGCTGCAATGGAAATTTAAATTTACACAAAGTCAAGAGTATCTCACCTGATGAGAGGATATTACACTGGGGAATAGACTTGAATTTTGATGTATCTGGAGAGATGCTCCGAAGGGGAAGTGCATCACACTGCATAGAGCTAGAGTATGTTGGCTGAAAGAAATCCAGGTGTATATTGAACAAGTACACCAAACGAATATGAAGTTGCAATTTTTTTACAGAGAACCTTCCCGTCACCATGTTTTCCTTGCTATCTAAATGCTTAATAGCACAATTAAAATACGGTAAATCAGAAGAAATTACGTAATCCCAACACTTATGTATTTTCAAAGATGACAGCAATTTTGTATACAAGTCTAACTGCTAGTAAGAACCAAAAGCAGCAGCATTAAGAATGAAAACATAAATGCAAACCTATATGACCCTTTACAAGCAAGCTCCATAGAGGTGTAAGGGAGCAGTAGACAATCTCTTATTATTGGCAGGCACTGTGTGCTGCATTCCTCCTTGAGAGGATCACAGACCCACAGAGTATGTGGAGTGGGAAGAGACCCACAAGGATCATCAAGTCCAGTCGCTGGCCCTGCACAGGACCACTCCAAGGGTCACACCATTTGCCTGAGAGCATTGTGTAAACACTGCTTAAACTCTGCTGGGCTTGTGCTGTGACCAATTCCCTGGGGAGCCAGTTCCAGTGCCTGATCACCCTCTGGCTGAAGAACCTTTTCCTGATACCCAGTCTAAACCCCCCGGTACAGCTTCATGCCATATTTAGTTTACCTGTATTTAGATGCTCTTCTAATTTCTGCATACTCACCCTTTTCTATCTTCACATAGATGTCTTTGCATTTGTTACACCCTGGCTCAAGTAATGCATGTAATGCCTTTCCTGACTGCACAGGAAAGTAAAGTGCAGAACAACTCCCCTTACAAAATTAACCTTCCTTTAATTGCTCAGGATGCCGACATACCAAATGCAACATGTAAAGTATTTACCTTTTCAGGATTCAGAGGTATATTTAGAGATAACTGTTCCACATTTGCTTTCTTTCCACTCTTGTAAATGCTTTCTGATTCATACAGTGACTGGAAGAGAAATATTTACCTATATTAAATTTCTGCTATAAGACGGGAGGACAGGCCTGTACAAACTCATGTTTCAACCAGATACAAGACTAGACAAAGGAAACTGAGGAGAAATGACAAAGGAGATTACACTTCTTTTAGCAAGTAAAAGTTACCAACTTATTTGACCAACTCATGACTGTAACAAACACTACTCACCTTTGATCTCTTTAACAGAATTACTGCTTCCAGCATAGCTATTTCATCAAATGTTCGCAGAACTGGCTCCAGATCTATTAAACATTCTGAACAAGGGGAGAGTACTTGGTGAATGGTTTGAAGTGGAAATCAAGTTGTCACTGTACTAAAGTGTCTTTCTTACATTTACAAAAATAATTTGTCTATTGACACGTATCAAACCACTTATCCTGCTAATACAGAAGCTGCTTGCTTCTGTTAGAACAGCTCACACCACCAAAAGAAACCCTGTCCTGACCTGGCCACCTGATCACTGTGTACCAAAAGAGATCCAGGACAGTGCTGGACTGCAACTCTTGCATTCATGGAATGGAGAGATTGGTGAATTTGCTGTGTTTTAAGGTAGCCCCATCAAGCCTGATTAGCTGAATGGGACCAAACACCATAAAACCTCAGAGTGTGTTGCTGTCTTCCCACCCCAGAAGAGGTGGTAAATATTTATACCAGAAAAATAAACACACCCCCAACACAGCAATATTCAGAATACATGCGTAAGGCATGGGGCAGGGCCAGAGATGATGGGATAGTCAAAACACTGACCTATCACATCCAGTGAAACCAAATGACACTGGCCTCAGCATGTCTGTGTCCCTATGCTATGGTAATTGCTTAAGCACCCCATCAGTGAGCTGTACTTCCCCTAGTTTTGCAACTTCTTCTTTCTTTTTATGATAGTGAAGTAGTGGCAAAAGCAATGCATTTTTTTTTCAAAGACCATCTTACTACACATACAGCACTAAAAAGAGAATCCAAGGTGGCTCATGCAGTAGTACATATCCCAGATAATTTTCCCTTCAGTTTGACCATACACTGCTTTTTTTTTTGTTAATTAGCCTAAGAAAACAAGAATGCATATGGAAATATCATGATGTGTCTAGTCTTTTTGATTTTAGAAAATATTGTATTTAAGACACATTTCCTTGCTTGGAAAGAAATCCAGCTCTTGCTTGATAAAGGAGATGGAACAACAAAAGATAAAGTGTCAGTGAAAGATTTACACAGAGATGGAAATATAAGATGAAGTCACTACAACTTATGTGCAATGGTTCGTTGGTGTTGGTTTGGTGCTCATAAATCCCACAGTACTCACTTTGTACTTCATTTCTCCCATCCTCCTTAAAAATCCCAAATTATTTTCAACAGTAAACAAAAGCCTCCAAACACAAGTAGTTAAACAAAACATGCTGCTTCTATACAGGTAAATTAAGAGATGGTAAATGCATAAGGCTCCAACAACCAATCTGGTTTCATGGCACACACATAATTCCATTCATAACAGTTTATGTACAGACATGAAGAAAGCAGCCAAGCACCTTATCATAAGCAACAAGATGGAGCACACAGATCTCCTGACATCTTTAACACTTCCCTTTCACGAGTATAACCTTGCTCTGTAAGTACCATATTCAAGAGAAATCTGGCAAGGTAAACTCACTTAAGAATGATGGTCTTTCATCTGGGTTTTGTGCCCATCCACTTTCCATCAGTCTTATGACAAGCCCTCGATGAGGAATTTCCATTGATAGACTTCCTTCACTCAAGTCTAGTCGCTGTCCTTGTGACACACTGTACATTATCTGCAAGGGGTTTATAACTTCTGTCAAAACAGACATTGTAAAGTCATTAGAAATATATGCAATATAAAGAGCTTACTATATAGGAGGAGTAATTCAGTTTGCAGACATAGAATTTATAGCTCATCAAAATAAGGTGATGTTTCTTAATTAACAAAAAGATATTCTTAATTTATGAAACAACTTTATAATTAGAAAGAAAAAGATACTAAAAAATAGTCTTAATTTGAAAACTATTTCAAAGTGTTCTTTATCAAGCTTCAAAGTTGAATTATTGGAAAGTAACCCCTAAAATTAAGTTCCCAGGTTTCATTTTTAACCTCTAGACAAGGCAGGAAGAATAAATTAAAGAAAGACATGGCCTTACCTTCAAATGGCTGTTTCCTTGACATTACTTCCCACATGATAACTGCATAACTGTTTATGTATAGAAAGTACAGAAGACATTATTTTAGACTACCAACACTTAACAACACAATATGCTCAGCTTTACATTTTTTAAAAATATTTTGTTAAAATGGTTCTGCAAGCACACATGGGACTGACTATAGCTAACTAAAATGATGACATGAATATATGAAAACTAGCAGGTGACTTCATCTAGAATGAGTTCATACTATTAAGTACAGACAAGATCCATGGCATATAAACTCCTATTCCAAATCTGACTCAACTTGGCTCTGCTAATGTGTTGTGAATTACGTACACAGAGTTTTAATCTCAGCATGCGAATTAAAGTGAGCCCCAGAGAGCCAACTGCTCTGTCCTAACTGCAATACTCCGGCATCTTTCCAGTAGGGACTGACACTCCCTGACATTCCCAAGGGCAGCTGAGTATTAGCAGGGAGGATGGCTTTGACCCACAGCTCTATCCCAACACAGCGTCACAGAGACAGGTAAGATACAAACTTGCACTTGGGATGCCCACTCCAGCTGCCTCCTTCCCCACAAATGCTTCCAACATTTGCAATCTTCTCCATAGGGAGAGATGTCACACACAGCATTCCCTTTCCAAAACAGACTCTTGGGAAGACTACTCTGAACTAATGCCAGGAGACTGAACACAAATGTGCTTACTCAAACCAGTGACCTTCTTTTCCATTCACACCAACGTGAATGACAAGCGGCTCAGTGAGTACAAACTCGCCCCATCCTTAGTAAACTAGTTACTCTCCTCAGCCATCAGAATATACTAGAAACAGGTAACTTTAAACAATTTTGTACTTTAAATAAGGTAAGCTGATTTCATTTAAAAGCAGCATGGAATTCTCAGTCCTGTCCAATTTTTCCTCACATACTCTACCATATCTGAATCAAGCCCTAATCCATGAAAAGGTTCTAATATTAATCACAGCACTGTATTCAAATATCTAGTTCTGGATTTAGGAAAGACAATCCAGGCTAAATCTTCAGTGTTTCTGTAACTTCAGAATACATGCAAGGTGCTGATAAGCATGTATTTCAAGTCTTTTTAAGAATTGTGAGAGTGTCATTCCAGAAAATAATCACCATGATCAATTGCTGTTAAGGCTTGCTCCCCATCCTTGGTATGAATGTGCTGAGCTTCCTTCCTACATCACTAAGAAGTACCAAATTTTACATACAGGTTACATTTAACTGCTGTAGAGCACTGTATCATCCGACAGCTACCAAGCAAGAATTCAAAAAAATTAAGTAAGAAAAAAATAACTGATGCTTAAAATCAAATCATATAAATTGAGTTTTCCTAACTATTTATTCTGTTTACATTTTAATAATCTTCAGTGATAAAATTTATTCATGTAGCTTTTAATAAAAGCAGTCCTCCGTGTTAGAAAGACTGCTTTTGATGTATTTCTGACAAATCCATGCAGGCTAATATTTTTTGGTAAAGCAAATCATCCCCTTTGTAGAAGTTAAGCTGCGTGACTGTTGTTTAAACAATTTGTTTCTTTAAGAAAGATCCTCACAAATTAGCTTCAATATCTCAACAACACTCAGATGTGTTCAATTAATTAGACATCCAGAAAAAATCCCAATATTTAGTAATATCTTTCATTCAATTTGAAATCTCTCTACTGTTAAAGATTATTTTCTCAGTTCTACAATACTGCAGCATTCCTCTTTACACTATCCCTGTTTTCCTTTCTTATTTCTGCTTTGTAGCATCTCCGGATCATGAGCATAGAACCTCCTGTGTGGCCCTTCTGGTGGTCCTTCACTGTCTCTGCACCTTTATATCTTCCTGCCTTGAACATGTCTTTTCAATGCTGTCTCAGTTCCTCTTCTTTCTTCTCACATAATCTCTTTCCTTCCCAATTTTTTGTTTTCTACACTCTTCTACTGATGTGTTCTCATATTTTCTCCTATTTGGTTGTTATTCCTCTGAAAATATTATTTTCTTTCTAAGAAACATTTGTCTTTCTCATCTCTACCCATTCATTAAGCTACGAGTCACCCTTTCTTTCCCCTTGATACATCTTTTTTTTCTTTTCAATGTTTTCCTTATCCATATCTTCTCATGGGAGAAGGGTAAGGAAAGCAGGTATGTTGTCATCTGTATTCTCTAGACAGGAAAGTCAAGGAACTCCACGTGCTTCTTAAGGGTAAGGGATAATTAAGGGAAATAGTGGTTTCCTTGCAAGTCAGTAGGACCCCCATAGTCATCTCTCACCAAGATACAGCCATGTCAGAGATCAGTGAAGGCAAAGGTGGCAGACTGCACCAGAATGATGGACTTTGTCACAGTGATTGGCCAGTTTGTGCCTCCTCAATCTTCCTTTACACATGACAATTCCTCCCAAAATCCTTAAAGTGATCTCTGAGTTCTCCAGTCCATTTCACACCAGCCAATTGTAACTCAATATCCTCAGAGAGATTTCCTTTTGTTATACCGGTCATCACCACTCTATTTACTATTCTACTACTTGTACTCAGGACTGCCCAACAAAAACCATCACAACTTTCATAAAGTAAATTATTCCTTAAGGAGATTACTGTAACTACTTTCTCCAATCCCATTATCCTGTTTTTATCTATCCCCTTTCCAAAAATATATTTTCTTCTTTCCCTCAAGTACATTCTGCAAATTATATTATTTGATTACACAAATTACAAGAGTATATGCACTGAGGTAATGATGTGAATGGCTTTCTTCTTTCCCTATACTGTCTGAATGTGTATGCTCATTTACAGAAACCAGTCTCCCCTACTATTTCTGTAGTCTCAGTTTAATTTTGGAGCATTACACTTGTCACAGCACAAAAGAAATGAGTCACTAAATCCAACTATTACTCAATACTTTATTTCCCAATTCACTTTGCTTATATAGCTATGATATTATCATTGAAAATAATAAAATTGCTGACAGTATGTTAAAATCTAGTTTAGTAAATCAAGTCTGGGTTCAGGTTTCAAATCCCACTAGAGAACAACAGGAGTTACCTGTAGATATCATGCTTCACACTTGCCCGGGTTTTCTGACTGGGGTTGTAATCCTCAGGTGGCATGTAGATAATGGTCCCTCCTTCCGGCAAGGAGGATTCACTTCGTGATTGCGACATGGATATGACACGCCATTTGGACATGCCAAAATCTGCAATCTGGAAAGGTCAAATCAGTTGTTCTGAGAAGAAAAACTGGACTTATCTGCTGACAGTTGTTAGAAATTCCTGAAATATGCCCAGAAGGGGTCACCCAAAGCACTTAACCTGACACACAAAAAGTATGTGGTTCTCTAGCAACACGAAACATCAACTCCAATCCATAAAGCATTCTCAGGTCATGACTCATGCAATCCATAGCACTGCCCTATCCTGTTCTTTTAAGGAAGGACTCATGTACTCTATGGCTGAGGAATCTCCTGTAGATAGCTGTATCATATGAACAAAATCACTTCCTTGTTTTAAAAAAGCAAACAAAAAATCATTGATTACTTGTACCTCCCTGGTTGTGAAGAAAGCACAAGTTTAGTATAAATGATAATAGTTGTACATAACCCAGCTTGCCAATATCCCAAGGCAGTTCCTCTCACAGAAAAATTTTAGGGCACTTCACCTCACTCCTGTAACTATGACATATTAATTTTGAATTAATAAATTTGATAATCTGAAATTCTGTGCTGCAAAGTTGCTGGATATTTTCTTTACTGCTTACTCTGGGGTCTTGCTCCTTTCCACAGGACACAGTGCATCTATATGAAGAAGTAACTAACTTCAGTTTACATCCTCAGACATCTATGAGCCAGGGTGCCAGATGTCAGATTAGGTTATGGATAAGGAGAGAAACATTTTGCAGAATGCATCTGAGCTGCAGTGCCTGGCATACATGAGAGATAAGCAGCCAGCCATCAGCTCTGCACTTGTCCAGCATTCGCATAACAGCAAAGACATTTTCAACAAAGATGCCTGTGCAAGTGCTGTGGAGAACAGAAACAAGCTTTCTGAAGAGCATACATCAAAACCCACAGTGAAAAGTAACCTTTCTTCTCTACAACTCACTCACGTCAAGCCTTCCTCATTGTAGCTGGTCTTAACTCTTGTTCATTCAGTAGAACAGGGACAGTCAGAAGAACTCTGTGAAGGGTGTTACTTTTATACATATGCAGTATCTCCTCTGTTTGGCATGCATGATAACATTGTTTGCATTTCCTGTCAGCTGTACTAATTTAGAGAATCTTGCTTCACTTAAAACCCTAAGGACACTCCTTACAGGAGGCAGGGCAGGTACGCAAGAGTGAATCTCTTCCCTTCAACTGCCTCAGCAAAGAAACTGTTTAGATATGATCAGGCAGAGCACCAGGCCACACCAAAGCTGTTACAGATGAAAAAGCGAGTGTATAAAAAAATGACCTGGACTAGTTCCCTGATCAGGTTTATCAGGAAGCTCGAGAGATGGCAATGCCAGCAACTTGAGTGGGAGGAAGTATACCCTGCAGAGGGTGTGAGCAGAGACAAAGCCATGTGAGGCACTTGGGCAGCCAAGAAAAATTTCTATGCAACGGAGAAAGAAGAAACCAGCAGCAAATCTTTGCTCAAAGGACTCACAAAGAGACTCAACTCACAGTAACAACTGAAACATCCACTTTTCAAGTATAAATTCAGCACAAAGTATCTCTTATTTCCATTTCCTTGAGTAATATATCAATTATAAAAACAGATCTTTTTAAAAAGACGTTTTGTCAGAAGTACTTTCAGTCTCTTTTTTTCACATCATGGCAGTGATATTTTAAAAGGCCAAAATTAAATTTTGAACTACTGATACTTCTGCATGTATGTTTGCTTGTTCTAAGGAGCTTCACAAAAGCCACCTTCCAACACAGCATGATTTTGTAGTTTTGTTTTACATATTCTTATACTGCATCAAAAGAACAGATTGTGTTCTGGAGCATTAACAAATGTAGCATTAACATTTGAATTTGACCTACTGTCTATCAGAAGTAACTTTGTTAAAGCACCTCAAGCAGGGACACCTTCTATTTTCTTCTCAGGAAGGGCCAGATGTAGCTACCCGAGGAAGGCTGACAAACAAGAGTGACACCACTATTGAGTATCAGCTACTGCTATAGCAGAAACAGCCCAAATTCTGTTTTTCTGGTCTTAGACAGATAAAATCCACAACTGAGTAATACAAAGTTTCCAAAAGAAAAACTCCAAAGTTCCATCTGCAAGGATAGAAGAAAAAAATCCACCATACAATTACATCGCCTCTGTATGGCCACAACCTCACCCTTCCTCCTCTACAATATGTTTTCAAAAATGAAAACTCTTCCACTTATTCTGGATGCTGAAGAACATAGGAATTAAATAACCCTACCTTGACATGAAACTCATCATTCAGCAAAATGTTCTGGGTTTTTAAATCATGGTGCAGCAATGGAGGATTCATGTTGTGCAAATAGTTTACTCCCAAAGCAATCTCATAAAGAATGCGGAATCTCAGGCACCAGGGAATGTCAGGATATACATCTTTCTGCCAAGATAAAACCACAAAACCAGAATATAATCCTCTGTTCTGACCTAACAGCTCACACAAAGACTTATTTTATACTAAGAAGAAAGTGACTTGAGAAAGCAGTAATCTTTTAAAATATACATTACACAAACTCCTTAAAAAATTGTAACAGAGCAGTAAGACTCATTAGCTGTTAAAAGAAACATTATTAAAAAAAAAAAAAAAGCAGTGCTACGTTTCCATTCCCTAACATTCACATAGTAGTTCATAACTGCTATACATGATGTTGAACATTTACTACATTACTTATTCATATGGAAGAATGAATTACAGATGAACTTCTGCATGAAACTTGCAACCCAAAATTTATGAGCCCTACATGAAGAAGGGCAAAAATCATATCTTCAAATGACATTGGGAAACAACAAAAAAAAACCTGTATTAAAACTATGCACAAAATACTACCTTTACAAATAATAATACAGCAAGAAAAATGCAGTAAAACTCAACTGAAATCTTAAAACTTACATTGAAACTAATGCCTTTATGAAAAACACGTAGTTGAGCTCTCTAAGGCACAAGATGTGTATTGATTAAAGGTGGAGAAGAGATTTTAGCGCTGTTGAGCACTAAACTGCAGTAGCTTTGCAGTAGCAACACTGTACAGGCTAAGCTAATGGGAGCAACTGAGAGTTCAGTGAAGGAGAAGTTACTCAGAGAATAAAATCTGGTAGAAATACTCATACCTATTTATATTAGCAGTATTTGACTTCTATAAACTAAAGTCAGAATCTTCAATTTTTTTAAAAATATTCAAAGTCATAAAAAAAATATCAGTATTTGTACTGGCAGTAATTCAGAAACCCAGACTGAAGCAAGCATAAGTATTTCAGAATCTAATTAGGGAACAACTGAGATTTTTAAAGTGACTGTATGTAATAATTCAACATAAAGCTTGCTATAGGTCACAACATTAAAGGAAAAAGTTTAACAAAACTTATGTCAGCTGAGTTTAGTTGTCTTTTTGAGATACAGAAGGTCTATCTGAGCACCAAAACCTACTAGGGATAATGACTGTCTTCCACTGTGAAATATTATAAATAAAATACTTTTCTATACTAATTAAGTATGGAAATTGCAATCTAGATTAAGCAGCCAGGTATAATATTTAAAGACTGTAAGTTCACTTACCCCATGCAATAGCTGGTTTAGTGACCCATTGGTCATGTATTCTGTTACTATCCCCAGAAATTCAGGCTCGTTGCAAATTCCCAAAACTGGCAGTATGTAACTAAACCTGGCTTTGTGTAATATCTCTGCTTCTTTCAGAAGGTGGTTTCTATCACTTAAAGAAAACAAGCAAACAAATAAAATACATTACCATACCAGCACTAGGAAACTCAAATATAGTGAGCAAACCCAGCAAATGCTGGGTTCACTATATTCTCTGTCAATTATATCCCTGTATGAAGTACCACTGTTATGGTAGGACACAAAATAGATTGACTCCATATAGTTGTCAGAAGAGAAAGAAGGCTTTATTTACAATTCTAACAGTTTCTTTTATAACATGCTGCGCTAAAAAGGTATATCATTGGTGCATTGGACTGACACTTCTCTCTGTCGGTAAAGTAATAGGAAACAACACCTGGGGACAGTTGTTATGGGAAAGGGAACACTTCACTTAACCTGTTTTGAGAAACAGGGAGAGATATTTTGAAGAGGGAAAACTGTTGACAACTTTCCCTTGGGAAAGGAGCTAGCAGTAGTTAGTAAGCTAAAAATTCAGACTCAGAAAATGTTGAGCCCACATCCCACCACCTTTTCACCGTTTGACTTCTACCATGCTGTTTTGAGACCAAAACAGTGTAAGACAAATCAGAATCTGCAAATACAAAGACAAGACAGTTTCCCTGGTTTTGCTATACCACACAAATCTATTTCCATCACACGTTTCATCCATGTTTCCAGTAAATAAGGATACAATCAGAACTTCTAGCTTCTACCATTCCTTTTAACCATATGGTAACAACCAGCTGCATTTCTCCCACTTTACTGAACACCTTCAAACCCTGAGTTTTCACTCGGACCCAATATTTATCTCCTAGGGAGTGGAGATTTTAATACACATGATTCTCCAACCATTTAAACTTAATGGACCCTGATGTACACTAAAATAATAGGGGCTAAAGGAATGCACTTTTGACTTCTGAAGGAAAGGAAGTTCCTTTGTGAAGGAAAAGGAACAATAACCTATGCTATGTTTTCACATAAATTGTTCCCTCAAACAGCCCCTGCTTTGAATCACTCTCTGGACAAAATACCTCCTAGATGCACAGGAAGCAGGAACAGACCAGCCTCATGATGTTTGGATGTCTGAATTGGACTGTGTGGATCCACTCTGTTACTTCACAACTCCTCATAAATGGGGGTTGGATGCATCTTTAGAAATTCAGACCTTGCAGCACGTGGATTTGAGAAAGTCAAGTTTTATTTAAGATTGAGTATGATTCCACCCCTAAGAACAGAAACTATTTGTTATCCCTTATATCTCAAATACTCTTGAAAAAAATGGGTTTGTTGTCAATGAGGATAGTTGGACTATGAAGCGTAATTCAGTGAAAAAAGCATTTAGTTCTTATAGCAGTGGAGATCAGTTCAGGTACAAGTACACGTCTAGGATATTCAAACACATGACATTTACAGCACATTTAAGACTGGTCCTTTGGATGTGAGTCAGTCTGACTCGGAAGCAGTAGGGCTGTGCGGGAGCCAGGGCTAAGCCCACCATGATTTGTTGAGCACAGCACTGTGTTATGTGCACAGCACAGCTCGGGGGTGAGAGCTGGCTTGTGCCCATTGAGCTCAGGGCACACCCCGAAGCACTCATGGCAGTCTGGATCCATCAAGGTGGGTTTAGCACTCACAAAGAAAAGGCTATCAGGATGCATGGGGAAAAGGGGAGGCCTTGTGAACTATAAAGCCTGCAGCTCTTAGCAGCAGGAAATTTTGAATTTAGATGGAGATGAAATTAAGGTCCTTTTATCTATGCGATGGAAAAAGACTTATAGGAAACTCTAGGAAATGACAGAAGTAAAAAGGCAGCCTTTGAGAGAAGCATGGGATGGAAGACACAACTCTATGCTTTCCTCCCTCTCTCCAGAAATAACTAGGTTTGAGGAAGTTTGGGATTTTCCCAGACAGTAAGGCACATTAAAGCACATGGGATTCAGCTGTGGCCGGGAAACAAATTACGACATACTGAAGTCTATTCCTGCATTGGTCAGTCACTTCACCTTTGCTCCATGCCAGAAGGGCACTGAGTAATTCCTAAATGAGCACATTCCCGCAACAGCTTCCCAACTGGCTTTGCTCTTTGGCTGGTCACATACCATATGCTGGGATGCACAGCACACACTTCCCACTTGGGGAATTAATGGCACCGTGAACTCATCCCTGTTCCTGACAACACACACAGGCTGGCATTTCATATTGCCTGCTCTACAGCCAACAAAGCTCTTGCTGCCGAGACTCTGATATAATGGATTTTTTTACAGTTTTGAGTTTTCTGATAGCATTTCTGGGCTTTGCATGATTTATGGTAGGTGACTGAATTATTTTGATTACCTCACTTGCCCTTTTAATCATAATTTCACAGGTTAGATGTCCCACTAATCCAAATTTTTGCAAGGCTAAAAACAGCCTTGGTGGTTTCTCCCAACTGTGTTCTGAGGATAAATGCTGGATTTCCAATTAGCTGGGATTTAAGCAGGCATTTAAAAAAAAACCCAAACAAAAAAAAAAACAAACCCTAACACCCGTCCGTCCCTCCCCCGACTTATCATAACACACCACATAACTGAGATTCACCTTGTGGCACATTT
>WBMY01013264.1:970043-981942 GCA_013397315.1 Donacobius atricapilla
GAGCCGCGCCGGGCCCGGCCTCGCCCTGCGGCAGCCGCGGGAGTTGCGGCGGCTGCGTCCGTCGGGCCCCGGACCCCGCTGCCCAGCCCGTCCGAAGGAGCGTCCCCTGCGCTGGAGGGGAGGAGGCGTCCCCTCCGTCCGGGGCGGGAGGGGTGTGCGAGTTCTGCTCTCGAAAGATGATGCAGGGTGCCAGAGCCCAGCGCAGGTCGCCGCAGTGAATTGTTCACTGCATAGAATCATAGAATCGTAGAATGATGTGGGTTGGAAGGCACCCTAAAGATCATCTAATCCCAACTCCTCTGCCAGGACAGGACACACCTTCCACTAGACCAGGTTGCTCAGAGCCCCATCCGGTGTATGCTCATTGCTCAAGAGAAGTGAGAAAAGCTTTGTCTCATGCAGTCCCTTATCTCCTCCGTGTTTGTCCTAGGAAGATTTTTCAGGATAGCGGCCTTTCAAAAAGGTAATTTCGAAATTTCCAGTAAGTGCGAGTTCACTTCTGCCCCTGCTTATAGCGAGCTGCCTGATTCACTGATGTATTTATGAGAGCTTTACGTGAAGGTTGCGCAGGAGGCTTTTGTAAAGCCCGTTCACCAAGCCAAGTTCTCACAGACTAACAAANTCCCCCGACTTATCATAAAACACCACATAACTGAGATTCCACTTCTGGCAAGATTTCAGAGATAAAGCCTGTGTGTACACAAACCTGGGCAGTAAGAGGTGAAAGAGCTCAACACAACTTGTCTTATATTCAAGTACACTGAGTCACCAGACTAGAAGCCTGAGTGAAGCTATCCTACCTAGAAGGCCTAAAACTAGATCAAAGAAACCTTAGGCAAAAGTTTGAACACACCAAGATAAGACTCAAGATAAGGCAGGTTTACAGTCAGGTAGACTGCAGAGAGCCTAAGAAGAGGCAAATTCGCATTGATACCTTAACAAATTGGAACTATGGGGATTAAATAAGACAGAGATGAATGAAAAAGTACAACTTGCTGCCCCCACCTTACATGCAGTGACAGCTCCTGTAATAAACATGCTGCCGCTTGGATACCTGGAAAACCGGGAACCTGACTGTTACACGGAAAATGCCAGTTTTACAGGGGGGGCCTACAAGTCTATTATTCAGCTTCTCTCAGTACTGTGAGATCTGGGGATAAATAATCATTTTGCATTGTCTCAGAGAAGCTGCTTCTAGAAGCAATCTTTAGTGGATAGAACAGTATGCTCCCTACATTTCTCTCTCTAGATAAACACCAAATCTAAAGTAATCACTGCACTTTAATGTCCTCCTCATACCTCAGCAAAATGGTTCGCAACCAACAGACCAAGCAAGAAACCAAACTCTGTCAACCCCCCCTTGAGAAGAGCTCAAGGTGCACAGTGCAGAAGAAAAAAAACTCCAAAAGAAACAACTTAGTGTCTCACAGACCGAGACCGAAACCACCCCTTTACAATAATCGAAACAGAGGAAGCTCCATGGCCGGCCCGCACTTTCTCTCGGCCCAAGCTGAATCATCCTCGTGAGATCCCCTTTCCCCGTGGAATTAAAGCAAGGCTGCCTCCCGAAACACCAGGATCTGATCCACAGACCTCAGAATCCCCCGCGGGCATCTTCGACCGGCACCTGGACCCTTTCTGGGGGCTGGTTTAGGGGCAGGCGGGCTCGGCTCGGCCCTTGCCCCGGCGCTGCCCGGGCCGGCGCCCCCTGCCCACCCCGTTACCTGTCTAGCAGCGGCCCCTGCAGGCACTTGAGGGCCACCGGGACCCTCCAGTCGGCGTGGCGGGCGGCGGACACGGTCCCGTAAGCGCCCCGGCTGATAAAACGCAAGTCCGGGAGTTTGCTGGAGGGGATGGAGGGGAGGCCGTAACTGAGGGCAGCCGCCCGGCCCCCACCGCCATCCCCGCCGCTCATGCTCGCACTCCCCGNCCCAACTCCTCTGCCAGGACAGGACACACCTTCCACTAGACCAGGTTGCTCAGAGCCCCATCCGGTGTATGCTCATTGCTCAAGAGAAGTGAGAAAAGCTTTGTCTCATGCAGTCCCTTATCTCCTCCGTGTTTGTCCTAGGAAGATTTTTCAGGATAGCGGCCTTTCAAAAAGGTAATTTCGAAATTTCCAGTAAGTGCGAGTTCACTTCTGCCCCTGCTTATAGCGAGCTGCCTGATTCACTGATGTATTTATGAGAGCTTTACGTGAAGGTTGCGCAGGAGGCTTTTGTAAAGCCCGTTCACCAAGCCAAGTTCTCACAGACTAACAAAGTAATTTAATTTAAAGGTAGAGGTTCGTAGCTTTCCACAGGGAGTGACAGCTCCACAGGATGAAATAAAGGTAATTAGAGCACCTCACTCGCCGTTCCATGAGTGTGGATCAAGGGCTAAGTGCCTATGGCTTTTCACCTCTTTTCTCCCACCCATGGATATGGACTAGAGTATGAGGGAGAAGGCCTAAGTTTTCAAACTACAATACGTTTCACAGCATTCATTTTAAGACATGGCAACAACTTTTCAGTTCTGTTTAGGTCCTAGCACTTTAGTAGCTTTGTGGCTTTTCCAGTTTTCTTCTATCTTGGATGACTTATATCCTCCAAATGCTTCAGCATTATGGACATATGAGCAACCATGTAAAGCAACTTACTCTACTTTCAGTTTTCAGTTAGTCCATGTCCTTTAGACATGGTAGGTGGTTTCCCAAAGCTGTAATCTTGAGGCAATGTTTTCAATAAGCAAGTTTTGATATCTGTTAATGCATATCCCTCTCTGTATTAACCATATTGGTAGTACCATTAGTCATACAATTTTAAATTTGATGTATAAGGAAGATTTTGTTTCCTAAAGAAAATGATATGAAAAGGACAATTACCATGAGCTTGCATTATAAAACCACAGTGTAAATATACACTTACAGTCTTTGCCATTAAGATGTCACTATACTGAAAATTTATTTGTGCATCTTGTTACTGTGTGCTGTGTTGATTTAATGTGTATTTATAGTGTTAAGTACACTGACTTAAACCCCAGGAAAATATTGTGATTCTAAAAGTGTATGTGGAGGCAGCGTTGTTGGAGCAGTGCCATGCTTCTCTTGCCATGCCTATTCCAGGTACAGTGTTCCTGGAGCTGTAGTCCTCGTGACACCCCAAACCCTAACCCTAACTCTAAGGGCAGCTTGGGGGCGAGGCTGAGGTCTTCAGGTAGATCAAACTTTTGATAAAACTAAAGTTTTTGTTAAATACTGTTTCTAAATGATAGAAACAGTATTTATAGCATGGGGCAGATAAATAGTCTCCTGTGGTTTATTTCTTTGAAATTTTAACTCATCAGATTTCCCACATAGTCTTTGTCATTTTTAAGTGTTGGATCTGACTCATCCTTTCACATGGAAATTTCCTGAAGATTCCCACTGATAATGAGGTAAGCAAAGTCCACAGCAGAGAGGATGGCTTTTGTGTGTGTAGTATTCGTAGTTGTTTGATTAGTGTTGTAATGACTGTAATTTTCTTGAATTTAAACTGGAAAAAATTATTCTGAAAGTGTGAAAGCTATGGCAATGCGCTTAGTCTTCCTTCAGCTTGCAAAATCTAGGAGGGCAGCTAGCTACCAGCTCCTACTACTCCACCAAAAAATGTTAGTGCCTTCATTTTTGTGGATATTGAACACCAAACTAGTTGTGGGGTTTTTTTTGCAGTTCACCAGATTGACTGTGTTTCCACAATGGCAGGAATCTCTTTGTCGTCAGGACAAGATATTCAGATTGAAAGAAACTATGGTTTCATGATGATGATTTTATAACTCAAACAACTTTACTATATTTTTGCTGTTGGACTTGAACATGACGGATCCTGTTACCTATTAAATAGTCCGAAAATTTTTGAGAAATAGCTTTTTTTTTCCTCTTAGCACCTGATAGTCTCTGAATTTTAGTTGTGTCTTTGGAGCTGCATAAAAGACTCTGTTTTAGAAAATGAGTTTTAATTCAGTAATCACAATGCCTTTGGTCCTGCTTTTTATTTTATGGATTTTTCAAGCATTTACCTAAAAAGATAAGGGATATTTGATTATAATCACCTTTTCAAAAGGAATATTTTGCTTGAGTATTTTGTACTATCCACATTGCAAGAATGAAGGACTTTGGTAGTAACCTCTTCAATTGTGTTTGTTTTTACTGAAACAAGTATTTTTTTTCTGAAATAATGCATCAGGTGTTCACATTCTGGCTGAGATCCTGTTTTGCCTGCTGTCACGCTGGCAATGTGATGATACACTTGCTCACATCTATTGGTAATGAATGCTACAACCATGGAAACCAACAGCCTTTGAAATCCTCTGTGTATTCTCCTGCCAGCCTCAACCAACTCTTCCTTGTTAGTTGGTGCCATGCTCCAGGTGGGTGATTCCTGAGCATCTGGACTCTTTTGGAAGTTGTTACCTATGGTTTTAGATGTCTGTTGACACAATTATATATTAAGAGAGCTGCATGAAAGTACTTGTATCCAGCTATTACAACATGTTGACACTACCTAGCTGTCTGAATCGAGGAGCAGAGCTGCTGGGAGCTTTTCCAGCAGTGTGGAGTGAAGGAGGGAGGGAGTGCTTGGGGTTTGGTGCTTCTGAGTCACCTGGATTTTTATTTCCATGTTGTGCTACTGTTGGTGCCCCTGTGGTGATGAGTGTAATATCAGGATAAACTCTAGTGTTCTTTTCAAGGTAAATGACATTTCCATTCAGCCCTAGCAGTTTAACAAAGCCACCCCACACCTGAACCATTTCAGTGTTCATTTGCTATTTTCACTCAGCTTCCTCTACTCCACTTGCTTGTGGGACCTGAGCAACTTTATGAAGGTGGTCCTCTTCCTAGCCCCTGGCTTTGCATGAGCCCAGTGAAGCTTTTTCTGTGTGGAAGTAAAGCAAAGGCAAAAGTTTGTCAGAGGAGGAAGGAAAAGAGGGGGTGATTTTTAAAGATTCTTCTTAGACACAATAATACTGTGGTACTCTTCTATACCTCTCTTTACATGTGGATTCTCTGGGGCCAGGTGAAGTTCAGGTCCATACTAGGTGCTGAATCCAATAAAAATGTGTTGGACCACTTCTTAGCAACAAGGACAACTAGCATGGGATAATTGTCATCCATCTGAAACAGAATCTGCATCAGAAATGCCTGTTAAGAGAAGTTCCTAGCTTTAATTCCTGAACCATGGAGATTATTAGGAGAGCAGTATTTTTCATAAGCCAAAAAGATTATTCTAATAGAATTCTTAAAGAATTATCTCCTGTTAGAAGATGAGTGCCAGGCCTAGGAGCATTCCTTGACACCTCCAACTTTATAAGCACAGGCAGTATTAGATATTCAGTAGTCTGCTGCATTCAGGATTAATCTATGTGCATTTTTTATGCTGGGTATTTCCTCAAATATTTCAGCTTCCCCCTTCTCCTAGGTTTTAACCTTTATTTTGGTTTCCAGTCTAAAATGTTACTGTTCTTGGTGTTTCCCATAAAATTAATTCAGCTGAAAGAAAGCTGAAAAAATTTCTTTCACCAGTGAATTAGAGCAAGGGTTTTTTTCCCCCTCTTATTTTCTCTTTTAAAATTTAAACTATTAACTAGTGCAGCAGATTTGATGCAAAGCCAGCAGATCAGGAGAGGTGATTCTGTCCCTCAGATCTGCTCTGCTGAGACCCACTTGCAGTGCTGTATCCCGCTCTGGGATCCCCAGCACAGGAAAGACATGAACGTGTTGGAGCGAGTCCAGGGGAGGCTAGCAAGATGATCAGAGGGATGGAGCACTTCTCCAACAAGGAGAGATGAGGCAATTGGGTTTGTTTAGCCTGGAAAAGAGAAGGCTTTGGAGTATTTGCAGCCTTCCAGTACCTGAAAGGACTATACAAGAAAAATGGAGAGGGACTTTTTACAAGAGCATGTATTTACAGGGGAAATGGAATCAAATGGAAAGAGAGTAGGCTTGGTTTGGATATTAGAAAAAATTCTTTGCTGTGAGGATGGTGAACAGGTTGCATTGGAACAGGTTGCCCAGAGAAATTGTGAATGCCCCACCCCTGAAAGTGTTCAAGGCTTGGTTGGATGGAGCTCTGGGCGAGCTGATGTAGTGGGTAGCTGCCTATGGCAGAGGGGTTGGAACTAGATGATCTTTAAGGTGCCTTTCAACCCAAACCATTCTATGATTCGATGATTCAAGGCACCTCCTGGAGTGTTACAAATCTGCTAGGTGTGTAATTTCAGTTCCCAGAAGTACATAATATGTTGGGGCTCTGTCCTCTGGCTTGAATAGCTACAATTCTTTCCAAATAGCTGTCAGGCTGTCAGTCAAGACAGAGTCATTCATTACTTAACTACAAGACTGCAAGGCAAGGTCTAGATAATCAAGTGGATGCACAGAACCAGGTGGGAATGTGGGAGTTGCAAATGTTATATATTTACATTTGCATTTTGGGGGGTTTGTGTTGGCACTTAAATAAGGGGAAAATTGGCATGTTTATTTGACAACATCTTTGTGCTTTGAAATCAAATTAAGATGCAGCCTATCTGTAAATGAAATGAGGAGTTAATACTTTTAAGAACTTAGCTTACTTAGTAGCATACAGGACTGCATTCACAGTAGGAAAAATAGCCCAAATTTCCAGCTCCAGGTTTGAAAACCTTCCAAGGTCAAATTTTGCCTAGATTCTGTGATTCAGTCTTGTGCCCACCTATAGGTGGCATCTTTACTCTGATGACTTGAGGCATCATGAGCTCATCGAGCTAGGAACAACGCTTCTTTGTGTTGCTAAATTAAGTCTATCTTTGACACCTTTATCTTTGCAGCTTGATCTGCTTGCTTGTTATTTTGGTGCTCCTTATTAGCCTGACACTTGGGAACATGAGCATCTACATGGCGGATTTTTACAGATAGTTTTTTTACCTTGGTAGCAATGTCTTTTTACTTTTCAGCTGCCTAGATTGGTTTTTTTCTATGCTGCTAATTAGCTTTTTTCCACTTCTCCAGCCATCCCCGCGGAGCACTGGCTACTATTTATGAATTAGTATAGAGGTAGAGCCTTGGCTACTTCTCTCTTTTAGCAATGTCCAGAGCTAACTGAACGGCTTTGAATTTAGCAAGTTGGCTTGACTTACCTAATTTTTTAGTGGCTTGTGTGACTTGTTGTGTGCTGCTCCATACAGCTGCTTTTGACTTTCATTTTATCCATGCAATGTGACAAGAACTATCTGTATAAAGAACATAATGTGTTTTTTCTGAAAGTCTATGACTTTGAGCAACAGTGCTTACGCATCAAGGAATTTATATAAGCCATAATGAATCAACCTATTAATAATTTTTTCAGGAATAAACACATGGCCCTCTCTTCCTGTTTGTATAAACAATTAGCATGTGTCATCTGGGAATAACGTAAGACATATTTTTGTCACAAATGTAACAGTTTGTGGTGGGGTAAATTCTAGAAAGTAGTCTAAAAAAAAGGCCACAAAAAGGCCACAAAAAGGCCAAAAAACACAAACCAAACCAGACCAAAAAACCAAAACAGAAATGAAGGAGGAATATTTTCTTGAACTATATATGCAAAACCTGTATTAAGTGAGGGCTCAGTTTACACAGAGTGCAACATTCTTACAGGTTCAATTTGAATGCCCATAGATATTGGTAGGTCATTAACATGACCCTTTCACAAGTGTGTATAGAGTGGAGCAGATGGACCTTTTCTGTGCCTGTCTTCCGTGAACACATTGACACTTGGTCAATACAGGAAATGCCTCTAAAGAGTTAACAGGCCTGGGGTTACCACAGCTCATCTTCGTACAGGGTAAAGTAACCCAGAAGGGCTGAGACTGTAGTTGGGATGGAGCGGAAAGAGCGGGTTTAGAATGCAATTGAAGTGATCTGAGGAATAAAGGTGTTCCTCTGAGTGCAATTCAGAAAACTGGACGCATCAACATGATTCAATTTTTGTTGGCAATGGCAAAAATGTAATGTTATCATCTTGGGTAAAGATGATAACAGAAGATGAGAAGATGAGAAGAAGATACCCCAACAATCGCTTCTAACAGTTAACACAGTTAGATCTGGTGTCCTTTAGGCATCCCAGTGGCATCTCCTGAATCTGCTGAATTAAGAAGTATATGAGATAAGTGAAAAACTTTTCATTGTGCTCAGACATCAGTGAGAACAGGCTCAGAACTTCCATTGTGTAGCATACCAGTACCAGATTCCATATTTTTTCATTTTAAAATACAGTTTCTTGCTTAAGAACACCTCCTAATTAATTTTTCACTGGAATGAAGATTTAGCACACCACAGCTGCATGCATGATGGTCGTCTGGTTCTGATGGCTAAATAGAAATCCTGGAAGAAATTTGCTGGAGTTCACTCTGATCACTTGGTGGGTAGCAAGGCCCACTGTCTGTTAGAATGCCTTAATATACTTCTATATTAAAAAGAATAATCCCTCCTTGTTAATAAAAGGCTTGTACATCTTGTTCCTTTTCCAATGCAAAGAGCTTGGACTGAAAAAGGAAACTCCTACAAAAGGCTTAGACTGGTTCTTAAAACTCTTTGAGTATTCATGCTGTGGTCATCTGGTAGAACTGTATACCACTTTTCTACTGTATTCTTTCAAGTATGTTGTTAGTGTTATCATATGTTTCACATGCCACCTTGTGGTCTACAAGGAAAAAGAGAAATTTTGTATAATTTGGTAAACGGGAAGTACATTTCTGTGTAAATACTTTCAATAAGTGAAAAACTCTAATATAGATTAATATCTCAGCAAATTTACTGAAGCCAAATTTTCAAAAGTTTTATAAAGAGTACCTTTTAAGAGCATCAAATACAAATTAGTTTAGAACATGACTTTCAAGCTGAAGGTATTTATATTGTAGTAGTTGTGAGGTACACATAGGCAAAATAAAAGAGGAAATATGCAGGATGTGAATCCTTTTCATCTCTAACATAGAAGCATGGGCAAGGAAATAACTGATTTAGTCAGGAGTACTGACTTCTCAGGAACTGTTGTCGTGAGAAATTGATTCTGGAAAATCTATCAAGTTGTTATGATTATAGAAGATTTTCACTACCTAAAAAAGAGTTAGAATTCCAAATTGGAAAATATTGCTGTTTTAAAACAATTAAGAAGTTTTTTTTTCCTGTTGCACCTGGAGTGTCAAAACGGAAAGTTAATCTCATTTAAGGTTCAAGTAAATGAGAACCTCTGAGACAAGCTGAGATTGGAAATCTCTAGCCTGTTTCTGTAAGGCTGGAAGCATTAAAAGTTCTTTTAGGAAAATACTCAATAATTTTTTTTATTTATTATTTCTTAAGGATTCAAAGGCTTAAGCTTGGATTAGAAATATTTGTACTTAAAGTAACACAAACAACCCAAAAGATATCTTCTATTTTCTTAAATAGTATCTAAATTGTTCAAAGATAATTGAAGAGTACAAGGGATAGATGGGAAAGAGGGAGAAAATAACAAGGAGGAGGACAGGTAAGATGAGTTTTATGCATTTGATATTAAAAAAAAATCTTACAGTGTTCTGATTATTCATTTATTATGCAATTGTTATCTGCCTAATTCTTTTTAATGAGACTGCCAACTTGGACTGACAGGAAGGAGATAATAGCTTTAGGTTGGCTTATGTAAGGCGTCAAACTCACTAAAAACTTCAGTGCTTATGAATGTATATCATCATACATTGCTCTTCTAAAAGTGCCTGCTTTTTACGTGCTATGTCTGCCTGACAATTAAAAAAGAATTATTAGCCTTTTCTGATATCTAAGTGTCCCATATTTCTTTGAAAAACATGCTCATTGTACATTTTAGAATACAAATTGAGATTTTATTTTCATCCTGTTATTGAGTAGATACCTGCTTCTAAGCTTTTGGATACCTTTGCAGCAGTATATTTTTATGTCAGACAAATACTACAGATGATAATTGCTTTATTGATGGAAATGGCCAGGACATCTAGAAAGACACATACAGAAGAATAAATTGTGTGCTGTAATTGGGCTGCGACCTTTCAGAAGTTCTTTCGTGTAATGTTCTCTCAGGGAAGAGCTGGCTGGGAAGAGCTGATTTTGTGCTGTAAAAAGCAGAGATGGGATGACCTTGACGGTCTCCAGGTGCCCATCCAGCTGCTCTGTCCCTGCCCTCCTCAGCAGGGCCCAGGGGAGGAATATAGGATGAAGAGCTCATAGGCCGAGATGAAGGCAGTTTAATAAAGAAAAAGGAAAGGCTGCACATGGAAGCAAAGGGAAACAAAAAGACCTATTCTCTACTTCCCATTAGCAGGTGATATCCAGCCAATGCCTGGGAAATAGGGCTTTGGTATGCATAGTGGATTCTTTAGAAAATAAACACCTAAATGACAAATGCCCCTCTTCCTTCTTCTTTCTCTTAGTTTTATTGCTGTGTACAGTGTTATTTGGTATGGAATATATCACTGGTCAGCTCGAGTCAGCTGTCCTGGCTTTGTCTTCTCCCAGCCTCTCGCCTACCCCCAGCCTACTGGTCTTTAGGAGTGTGGGGTGATGTAGAAGAGACAACCTTGGTGCTGTGGGAGCAGTGCTCAGGAGTAGCCAAAACACTCGTGTGTGACACTGACACCTTTCTAGCTACAGGTACAAAGCACAGCACTGAGAGCTGCTATGGGAAGGTTGACTCCATCCCAGCCACACTCAACACAATCTCCATGCCTTATTCCGTACCATTTGCACCATGCTTATGTCCCACATAATTTAATACAATTATACATCTTCTAACCAGCCTTTTGTATTTAAATCTCATTACTGAAATCTCTTCTTAGCAACACAGCTTATGCTACATTTTTAAATGATCTTTATACTCAATGTACAGATTTATCCATACTCATTTAGTATTATCCTGGGTCCCTTAACAGTTACTTATTATTCTTCCATTCCAGGGTCTTCTCCACTCCTCCATATGTTTATAATACAGGCTATGTTTTGGGCCCAGCTGCCATCCTTTTACATCTTTGTACATTCTTTGGGAGCTTGAGAGACATCTCCCTTGTCTCTTGTGCTGGTTATCTCTATCAGTGCGCTGAAGTGCTTCAGGAAGGACACTGCTACAGGTCCATGCTGGAATCATCTCAGTTGAAGAAAGTCTTTTGATACCTCAGCCTCCTGTGTACCTAACAAAGTCTGCTATGGTTTTCATCTGCCCCATTGTAAATATCCATTGCTTTAGTACTCTCAATTAGTTTTCTTACAGAAATGCTGTAGAAATAATTTATTTCCAATGTAGCATATCAGGGACTAATGACTGGGGACATCAGAACAAGAAAGCAACAAGCAAATGAAACAGGATGTTTTGTGCATATCGTGAGTTTGAGATGGGGGTTTGTAGTGGTTTCACATTTGCCAAATTTGGTTTGTTAAATTTAGTGTAGTGGTCTATCTTGCTACTATGGAATAGGATTAGAAGAAAGGCAAAACAGGCTTAACTTAAAGATAGAAACCATAGATTTATTAACACACATTAAGGGGTGAACAAAAAAACCCCATGAAAACTTTTTAAAAGCACTCCCCTCCCCCCTACCAACAGTCCACCTTTCCACAAAACAATGTAAAGAGTTAGAAACTCAGAACTCGAGGTCAGTACTGCTTATAAAATAGTCTTTCATCCAGTTTTTGAGAGAGACAGGTCCCTCCTGATTTTGTTCTGGTAACTTTTCCATAAGAGACACAGTCTATTTGAGGCTTCCAGCTCCCACAAAAACAGCCTGCACGAGAATCTGCATTTGTGAGCTTCCCAAAACAAGGAAGCCTTTCTCATGACTACATATGGGCTGTGGACTTACACATGGGGTTTCACCTTTTAAAGATGCACGGCTCCACAAGAAAGGATTTCTCATTCTTCACTGGTGA
>WBMY01013264.1:981988-1018430 GCA_013397315.1 Donacobius atricapilla
AGGCCGTGGGGTCGGTGGGGCCTGAGCCGGGCCCAGCTGCTGCCCCCTCTCGATGTTACCTCATGGCAGGCCTGCAGCTAAAGAGGGCTTTCCCAAAATCCCACCGATATTTAAGCCGTGTGTTCCAGGGGTATACACTTGTATACAATTGGCCAGCCTGGCTGTCAGTTTTAAAGCAGATCACTAATTGGTTTTGCCATTCATGCCAAACCAATACAGGGTTGCTTATCCATATGGGCTGTTATTAGAATGATAAAAGGCTTTTCCTTTTCTGCATTATTCTTCAGTTCCTCCAAAATCTCATACCATGTGCAGAAGCTGTTACATGTCATACAGACAAAAGACCACTTTCTCCTTGAATTCTAAAGATCAAAGTTTTTGCATTGGACTCTTAGCATGTTCCCTCAGTATAGCTCTAGATACTGATGAGAGCTTTCTGTTGAAGGCACGGTCTGCAGATGCAGGGCATAATATGGAAGTGTGTTTGAGGGCAGAATGTGTTATTGAGATGTGCGTTGAATGAGAGCCACGCTTGCACTCAAACCTGTGAAGAGTTCCAGTGAATTTTGGTTTGTCACTGACAGAAGGTGTCTGCCCTCACAGCTAACGCTGCATACAGCCTTTATATGTGAGCAGCATTTTTAAATGTTGAAGTGAAACACACGAATGAAAAAATAGAGAAGTGAAAAGGATGAGGAGATTTTAGTATAAATCCTGTCTTGCTGTGGCAGTGGGCCCTGGGAAGGGAGTGAAGAAAGGATCGACATATTAGGAACATGATTTAGCGAGCACCAAAACCGCGAGTGCTTAATTGAATCCCTGACTACTGAGTGATCTCTCTCCTGCTGCCCAGGAGAGCAAACTGAACTTAAACTGCACGCCGATAATCTGTAATGAATTCACCTCCGAAGCTGCTGTACAAGCAGTATGAGCTGACCTAGCACTGTGTGCTGCTGGCATTGTCTACATATTGGCATTACCATCACAGCAGGGGTTTCATGCCAATACATAGCCACATTTAACAACAATGACCACTCGATGTCACTATTGTCATTCAAATCTGTGCTTGAAAAGACTAGCTGTGTTTTGATATTTGTGAGGGTATGAATGTGACATTTCAGATGAACAGCTTGATACATCTTTCCAAACAGTTGTTAAAATAATCAGCTTTATTAAACACTGGAGGATGGATTTTTCTTCTGTGTGTAAAATACAAGTACTTGTAGAATATAAGTATGAAAATGTTGCAATCTGCATTTCTTATTTCCGTAGAATCCCTTTAAAATACACACAGGCAAATTTAAGGTGCCATGTGTATTACAAATCTATGGATAGGAGCTTTTACATGTCAGTATATTTTCAGTGACTAATCTTCGTAACCTAAAAAGCACATTTCAAGAGATCTTTCAGTGTTTTAATTTTTTATAGAGGTTTTTATTTGATGCAGTTTTAAGTATTCACGTACATTTTGTACATGAGAAGAACACATGACTTTTTGGTAGAACAACTGTTCTACAAAAACTGGACAAAATTAACATGTTTGGCAACTATATGCCATAAATTGCTATTAAGATTGTATTGGAGTTAGAAGATATTCAAAGTATTTAAAAATAATTGCTCAGATATTATTTCTCTCCTGGTATATTATCTAATTAGCATTTGAAGGGAAAATCAAAGTAAATGCTGATCAGCTTTTGCATTAGTTGGTCATATTCTGTGTTTCTTAACTTCAGGACAGTATAGAGGGTTTAAGAGGGCAAGAAAGAGATTAAAGAGAAGTCTCTTTTAGTGTCTCTTTCAGCCTGGGGGGGAAGTGCCAGAAAGGTAGAGCCATTTAGGTGTGACTCTCTAAATCCCTGAAGAACTTTACAAAGAGTTAAGAAATTTCAGACCTACATACATTTCTCTGAGTCAGGTATTTCTTTTATGCCCTCTACAGAAAATGCATGAAGTCTTGAAGACTAGACACTTCTTGACACGTATTATTCACTCTCAGGAGCTTGAGCCTCAGTAAACCCTATTTAACTGTGGGAAAAAAAAAAATGTCTCTGTGTTTGAGTTTCTCGGTTTTTATCTAGTCCAACTGCCAGTGACAACAAGTGCCCGCATAGTTTGCCCATGGAAAGTCTTGGATATGTAGGCATGTTACAGCATTGAAAAGCAGTGAGATCTCTTTCTTTATAACTATATGTACCTATATGCTGTTTTAATAAAGCCTAAAGCTCTTTAATTGACCGTCAATAGTTTCTGTGAGAACAGGAGTAGAAGCAGCAGTTTGTCAAATAAATTACCAGATTATATTCTCCGTTTTAGCTGGGGCTTTCCTCAGTATAAGATCAACCATTAGGGTTGTGTGTGTGTGGTGGGGTTTTTGCATTTGTTTTGTATTTTTGTTTGTTTTGCTTTTGTTTTTTGCTTTTTTTTTTTTTTGCCTCTTATATGCTTCTCATTCAATTTACTGGATAAGTCTAAGCAAGGAGCACATTAAAGTCACCTGCACTTTTAAGACTTTTGCTTTTCAGCAAAGTCTCATTCTCTTAAGTATCTACTGACTTTCTTTTTCTTTTCTTGTAGAGTCTGATATGTGAATAACCTAAACAAATACAGATGTCTTCATCTAAACAAGTCATCTGACTCCTTTTATGGTCTGAGTAATCATCACCTCAATCTACTTATCTCATTCTAGGACATGTGCTTCAAAAGTGCAACTTCTGCATTTTCTTGCAACCTGTACAGTTGTAAATTCAATCTGTTGTTAAACAATGACAATTCAAACAATTTATGGGAGGGATATTTAGTTTGTGAAATAATTCAACCTGCAATGGACTATAACTTTTTTTTCACAGCCAGTGTAAACTGCTGCTCTTGCTTGGTAAACTAAATTTTTGGAGACTAGGTTCTCTTCCTAATTATTAATGTAGAAGGGCTTGCTAAATTTTAAAATAGCCCACTGACAACCTGCTAGTACTGTTGATTAATGTCTTAGCAGTATCTGGATGATCTGTAGCCTGGTTTCCAAAGACACATTTTCCAGGGCCCTGTATTGTATTTCCAATGAATCGCAGCAGTGGCTTTGCTGCGTCAGCTACTCTGTGAGAAAGGGGATTGTGTTGTTCCCTGCTGTCCTGGAAGCAGTTGATTAGCAATTATGATTGCTGATGCCCTTGACAGATGAATAGGAAAATATTGTTTAAAATGAAACTTTCTTTTTCTCCAAAGTAGGAAAAATAACTCATTTCTCCAGATAAATCCCGTGAGACATTTAAACGGTTGCTGAAGTGCCGCTTCTGTTTAACAACATAGAATGTAGGATGGATGTATCTTGCACCAGTCTGAGCCATAGTTTCCATTTTGTCTCAGGATACTTTGTGACAACGCTACCATTAATGCACTTGGCCATCAGAAAAGTGCTGAATAAGCTTATGCTGCATCAGAGTCGTATTGTTACACACTATTCCACATCTGTCTGGCAGAAGGACATAACTAAGCTACTGACAGAGTGCTCAGGCAAGCAGCTTTTTACAAGTGAAACACTCATGATGATTTAGTGAGGAGTTATATTCCTTGCTTTGAAACTCTATCTCTGCACATAAAAATCACATTTAAATTATGCCATATTCCTCCAGGCGAACATCAGAATACCCCTTTGGAGTCCAATTTTTAAATGAGATCTCAATTCTTTTCTTTATCCTGTATGTCAATAAAGCAGCAGAATTCCTTGAATATTACAGGTAAGTGCTATTGTGAGTTAAATGCTGAATCAACCATTTTGAAAACCATGTCTGACCTGATTTTAAAGACATTGTTAAAAGAAAAAAATGAAAGTTTACTATTGTTCATAAAAAAACTACAATGCGGAAGAACTTCCCCTACTATATAAATTTATTAGATACCAGATTTTCCAAGAAGCCATGAATGGTTTGATCATGAAAATCAGTTAGACTTTCCTTCATTGCAAAGGAAATGTTTCTATTCATAACAGAGACTCTCTTCCAGTGATTTTATAGCACCAAAACCATTAATGCACTGGCACTAGGCCCTCAGAAGTACTCTGTGAAAATGGTTCTTTTGGGAATCGTGTCTATGCTAATTGTATTATAAATTCAGGAGTATTTTTAGGAGCTGCCATCATGAGCAGTTATTGCCATGACAGCATGTTCTTAAATATTTTTAAAGTTTGCAGATTTTAAAATTATTAATGATTTCTTACTATCTCTTCAGCAGCCAAATGATAGAATAAATCTGTACAGAGGCTAAGCTGGTACATAGCATATGTGTAGAATCTGGAGATGTAGATTTTTCAGTTCAGAAGCTGTGGACTGAAAGCAATCAACTAATTCTTCTGTTTGCATGCAAAAAAAAAAAAGAATTTTAAAATAAGATAGATACCCATATTTCACAGAACATGAGGGGACCCACAAGAACCATCAAATCCAACTCTTAAGTGAATGTCACGTATTTAAGATGACGTTTTGGCAAAGTGCATCATGTAACCAAAAATTCAACATTCGTTGAATGTTCAGTCATAAAACTGAAGTAATGAAAGACTGGGGAAGAGATAGATATAGATATAGATATAGATATAGATATTTTTTTTTTTTCCCCACTAGTATGGAGGCAGGTCTTGCGGGGAGGGAGCTAGTAGCGCTTCTGTAATTGCCAGTTTCAGTGTCAGCGCCCGCCCCGGTGCCGGGGAAGGCCGAGGTGCTCCGAGGTGCTGGGGCTGGGCACGGCCGTGCCGCAGCGCTCCCGGGCTGGGCCAGCGCAGGTCAGCCGGGCGCGCAGCCCAGCCCAGCCCAGCCCGTTATAAAGTCAACTTTGTAGGCAATGGGATTAAAAATACAGAGTCACTCTTTTGCTAACATTTTATACTTCATAGATACTGGTACATTGTAATGAGACTAAGGTTCAATATGTCCTGCCAGAAAAATTGTGTGTGATCGATTAAAGCTGGTAAATCTAGCTTTATAGATAAAATCTTTTATTAAAATAAAATTTAGCAATTACAGCTTCGAATTATTAGTGTTCGTAACAGAAAAAATAGTTTAAGCAAACATACAGACACAGAACTGCACACATATTCCGTCTCAGAAGATACTGCTATAAGTACATGTAAGCTGAAATTTTTTACAGATAACATTTTAATCAACTTTGAAATACATGTACTTCCATAAAAAGATTGGAAAGGGAACTTTTTTCTGCCTTTGCCTTGTCACTGAATAACACTGTGGAGGGTCACAGGTACAGGCATCTCCTAGCCTGCATATGAACCTGACCATTTGCCACCAGGAGAGCCCATGAGGTGATCCTGTGCTAGCTGGAACAATGGCACTGCTTATGCTGTCCTTTTGAGACAACGTGGTCTATTAAAACAGAAGTGTCATGCTACCAGCTCCTATTTTGTTTTGGCTTTGAAGAAAAATTTGCCTTCCAGTTCAATTTTAAATGCTAACATCATTGACATCACCTGTACCTCGAATAAACTGGGACAATACATAGTCTCTCAATATTTTTGTGAAATACTTTGGCCTCTTTATCACAAATGATTTTTCCGGTAGGCTCTGTATTTTTCCATGCTTTAAGAACAGTCCTGTGGAATTTTTCCTTAACTCATCAAAGATTAGAATTTATTGCAAAGTTTTCACGCTGCACAGTATTTCTTCTGATTTATATTTTATTGACTGAGCTGCATATGCTACTTTTCAGACAGATTTTTTAATTGTTGTTCTGAACCATACATACCTAGGAAAGCTGATCACATTTACTTCCATAATTTAGTGTCTCTTTCAAGGTATTTGCACTTTGGTTTAAATCCAGCATTTTATAAATGTGTTTTTCTTATTTATATCAAACTTCAGTTCAGATGGCTTGTACCCAGGTGAACATGTTTTTGGTCAGAAGTATCACAAGGCCACTAAAATTGCACCCTCAATTAGCAAAAAGCTAAAGAATAAATCCTTCTCCCTTTGGTGGCTTGCTTTATAGCACTGTATTTAAAAGAAGCATAAACATTTACGCACACTTGAAGAAGGAAAAGGATCACTTAATTATATGGTGTTCTTTTCTTTTATCGAGCAGTTCCAGTATCCCAAAAGAAAATTTGGTTGTATTGCTCTACATGCATGCAAATGTAGGCAAAAAAGGATTTGTGCTCTGAGAAGTACAACTGCTCTAGCAATTAATTTAAAAATCTGTTTATACTCTGTGTACTTTCCTAATATGTATTTCCTAGAGTTGATTCTAGGGGAAAATGCAACCTAAATAACACTCTCTCTAACTTAAAAAATGAGTTTGATATACAGACACAAATTGAGTGGTAAAGTTAAAAAAACCCCAAAACAGTCCATGTAAGGTATTAACAAAAAAGTAAGAAATAAAAGCAAAATAATTAAGCTAATAGATGGTGAGCACACTGCCATTATATATTTTTCCACAATACATCACATCAGAGAAAATACAGTAGGTAGTCAGAGCAACTGTGCAAGGAATGAAGGCCATGCCATGCTTTTTCTGAAAATGATAAGATTTCTGCCTGACTGGTAGTCATGCTGTGAAGCTTAATTAAAGTTTATGAAGCACATCGAGATCTTTGGATAAGAGACATGGTACTATGAACTTGGTAATTTGTTCTTTCCAGTGCTAAAGAGTGGAAGACTAAAATACAAATGCTTTGATCTTGTCATGCCACCTTCGGTTTGGTTAGAATTTATTCTACATATGGGTTTAAACATAAGGAAACACAAAGGGGCTTGTAATTTTTTGGTTTTATTACCATTTATGCAATAAAGTATAATATAGTATTTGTATATTATTGTATAATAAATATATATTATAGTATAACATAAATAAAGTAATTGTAGTGGTCTGAAATATTATAGTAACCTTCTCGTTGAGTTTAAAATATGAATATTAATATTTTTTTAACCACTTTCAAAATTTGTTGTTGAAACAAATAATCAGTATCATTGTACAAACAAAATTCGTATTAGACTAAAGCAAGCTCTCAGATGTAGTTCTTCAGTCATTTTAAATATTGCCATTATTTTTCCTGGCTATATTTTCAAATGCTTATGCTACAGGAAAATTGTAACAATTTCACATGGCCATGACTGAAGCCATGTTTGTCCAAAGATTTATTAACAAATCATACAACTCAGAGTGTAAGCAAGTAGTCCCATGTGCATTAATTTTGCTGTGCAATCTCAGCAGATGATAAAAAATTTTATGTGTTCAAGAGTCCTGTGGCTGGGCATTAATTTTATATGACTCATTCCTTATGCAAACTTGTACATTCTTGGTCTTGGAATTCACTGTTTTCAATGAAGCTCATGTTTCATTATTGGTTTTGGGGGAAAAAATCCTTGTGATTAAGGCAACCTGGATAGGGCTGAAATCAACAAAATGTAACATTTGATATTTACATGCATCTCTTAAGCATATATAGATAATTACTTTCTAAGTAAAAGGTAAATCAGTGCAAAAGATAATCTTGAATGCACTAGTTTGACAAATTTTATAAAATCCAGTAACATAAAGTTGAATTTTCAGTAATCTCTTGATCTTATGATCAAACACTTAGATCTCTGGATCTATTGATGACATCATTATATTAGAGTCCATCATCATGGAAGTACAACCTACAAGCTTTTCTTGGTGGTGTGTTGACTCAGAAAGAAATTATATTAGTGAAAATCAAGCAAAATCAATAACTATTAGGCAGTTGAATTATCATTGTAGTCTTCTTACTTACAGTTTTTTTATTTAACTATGATAATTTTAGTGTTTGTCTTGAGAGTTTTACTGTTTTTTCCACTTTTATCTTTTATCCACTTCTTCTTAGTGATGTAAGTCAAACTTCTACCTCTTCCTTAAGTTCTCCAATACTTTCATATTCACGTATTAGTTTCACACTAGTAAGGTTTTTCACAAATGTGTTGGTGTAGCTACTTCTAAGCCTTCTCAGTTTTGGGGTATCTTCCCTTGATTCCACCTAAAGTCAACACGTAGAGAGTGTCCAGTCAAGTGTGGCTCAGAACAGATGCCTGATGCAGCTGCCTTAGGTTAGGCAAAGTAAATAGTCCTCTCAATTACAAATCTATTTCCTCCCTAGACCTTGCCCTGTTAGCAGATCTCACCCTCAGAAGTTCTCTCCCAGGGTCAGAACCTCAAGGTGAGTTTCAGAAGCTGATCTAACTACACTCATACATCTCAGCTGAGACTGTGGCCTTTAATCTTTATTTTCATGGTCTCCTTTCTTTTTCCTTTAGAATCAATAAATGAGCTTGGAGAAATTTCTGCTTTGCTTAGCAAGTGGTACTTTCTGTAAGTCATTAAAACTAATCAAGGCGTAAATCAAAATCTGAATGACCACATTAAAACAATGGTCAAAGATTTCCACAGTCCTGAAAACAGTATTTGAGTGTAGTTTTATATGCCAGGAAATAGAGTATACTGAAGTTATACCACCACCACCACCATCACAACAACAAAGAAAAAGAAAAAGGACAAAGAGCTCATCAGTGACAAATCTGATGCTTCTGATCAAGCCTCTAAGTGAATCTTTTGATCTCTTATTTTGCACCATGCTTTAATTTAACATCTTCCCTAAATATTTGCTTGTTTCAGTGTTTTTGTCTGACCCTTTCAAGAACCCTTAGGATCAATGATGCCATTACTTCTCTATTTTTTTTCATTCTCTTATTTTATTGTGTTTTCTTCCCAGAGTTTGTCTTCTTGTATTATTTGTCATTTCCAGCACTTGCGTTATTTTACTATTTGTCCTTTGTTAGGCAGCTCATATTTCTGGTACTTGTCATTTCCTTCTGCATTTAATTTCAATATTTGTGACATGGCTTTTTTTTTCTTCCCATGACTCATAACTCACTTGCTCCCAGTGCTTCTCCAAATGGCCACAGGATAGAGGCATAGATAATGTGAAAGCTTGTGAAGTCCGGAGAGGTGGCTCTCATTAATGTAACTCTTGATTTTCACTGAAGGGCAGAAGAGAACAGAATAATTTAAAACATTAGACAAGACAGCTTTCTTACTTTGACTAGAATTAAATTATTGGCATTGGACAATATTTCTTGATACATTTCTCAGTCATGTCAGAAATATCTACTCAGAATTTGAATATGCTCAGTACTGATTTTCAAAACAATCTTATGCCATTATTAAAGAAAGGACACATTTGTAAATACTTTCTCCATTATGCATATTTCCACACAGACTTCAGTTAAAGTATACGAGATTTTTCTGTTTGTTTGAGAAAGAAAATGGGGAGATCCTTATATATAAATTACTTTTGAGGTTATTACTCTACATGGCGTTGCTTCAAAGGCATGTTTGACAAGGCCTCATGAGTGTAGTATATGTTCTTCTTATGAATTTGCCATTAAACCCCCAAAGAAAAAACATGGCAGGATAGAATTTACAATGAAAAATAGCTACATGAGTATCTTATAAAAATCCTTAGCTCTTATATAGTATTTTCTTAAGCACCCACTATCTATTTGAGAGGTAGAGGCAGAACAAGGACTACGTTAGTGAGGAGAAGGAAGATGTAGCCACCAACCCCAGTGTTGTTGAGGATGCAATTTCCTGGAGGGTACACACAGTAATCAACTGTGCGCCACTCAAAGCAGAAGATGGGGTTTGGATGCTCGAGGGTGATCTGTGCAGGATTTCAGCTCCCCAGCTAGCCACTGTGCTGGTTTCACTTTATTGGTGTTTGATTTCAGTCTCAGGGAGGAGATGTCTGACAGTTCAAGCCATTAGCCCACTGCTACATCTGCCAGCATTGCTGCTTCTGTAGACCATTCAGCGTTCTTGAATTCTTTTCCCTGTTGCAGTCTTTTCATTTCTTATTTTCACTTTGCATTAGAAAGTGAGCAGTGATGCCCTCCTCCTGCATCAGGTGATCTAGTTCCATTGCTTTTTAAAACACTTGCATTTGCTCTCTATCCATTTGAACCGTGTATTCTGACATCAAAACACACGAGCAAGCCTGCAGTCCTTGGGAGGATACGTGCTTGAACTCTGGAACGTCTGCTTTTTTCTGTCTTTCCTCAGATGTAAAATGTCAAGCTGCTGGGCCCCATACTTTGGGTCATTTTGATTTTTTTCTTCATGTCCAGAAAATTTTCTGGGTCCCAGTAGATGTCACTGCAGTCAAAAGAAACTTATTCACTATGAATAAAATTGTTTTCATTACAAAATACAAATGATATTTCTAGTACTACACCCACATTTTTTTTATTTGGCAGTTCAAACCCTTGCCTCAAGAAGGAATTCAGGATTTAGGTCCAGTTTATTAACTTATTCAAGTTAAAAAGTCAAGTGGCTAGAAATTTCTCAGCAAAATGTGTTTTCATTGGAAAAAAAGAAAGCGATTCATTGAAATAATTTGTTGAAGCGTGATGCTCTAATGAAAAAGTTGTACAAAAATCCATCATAATTTCTCTAGTGTACAGTAGAGATTGTTCAACATTGGGAAAGGATATCCAAGGCCAAAATACTTCAGACTGCTTTGTTTATGGATACGATTTATAATACGGAGTATTGGATGATCTAAGTAATTTTCTTTTCTCACAAACAGCACTTGAACCCCTCTGGTGGAACAAGAGAAAAGGAGAAAACTCAGGTAAGGTGAAAGAGCATCTTTCCCTTCAGCTCTAACAGTGACACCTTCAGAAGGAAGAACAATTTTTAGCAAAGGATAATGTCATAGGTAAGGTTGAGATCAGTATGTTTATGTTCTTTTTGCAGTTCTGTCAATGAATTTTTGTTTAGTATGGAGAACTAGTTACCTTGATACTGTGTTTTTCTTAAAATGAGGGTAATACCTACCTCAAGGAATAGATAAACATAAGTTTATTAACTCCTTAAAAATGAACATGAGTTCTCAAAGGATCACACAAGTGCAAAGCAGTACTGATTTTCCCACTCCTGTGGTACTGATGGTTGTGTTAAACTCAGTAAAAAAAAATCTTTTCCATCTTCCATGGTGATTTTTTTGCACAGATTTGATGTTTTGAGGTGTGTGTGGATATTATACATTGAGATGACATTAGGACATTTCAAAGTTCCCAGTAAAAAATACAGTCCATATTATGTAATATCTCTACAGCTAGCACACTGGAAATCTTGAGCTCTGTTAAAAGCTCTGTTCTGTCCAAATATGCCAGAGGATTGAACCTTTCCTTCCTTCCTTCCTTCCTTCCTTCCTTCCTTCCTTCCTTCCTTCCCTTATTTCTTTCTTTGAACTCTGAAATGGTAGATTTTAATCAAATGCCTGAATCATGGTTTTGAGTAAATCTCTGTATCTCAGTCATTCCTGTTGGAGATATTACACTTCACATGGATAACTGCATTATCTCTTTGGAGAGAGCATAAGGGAAGATGACTTAATAGCCCAGGAAACAGAAAACCTGCTGGATATGTGGGTGTGTGAGTTTCAGATCTATGAACTGACATACGCAAAGCAAAAACGTCATGGTTGGATTTTTACCCCCACATGTCTGCCTGAAACTCTTTTAAGGTCAGTGAACATCTGTCTTCCGTCTGAATTTGAGCAGTCCAGCTTTGTCCTTTAGAAGTAGAGTGAGTACTTCTAAGTAACACCTTTCTATTTGGACACATCAATAGTTTCTGACAAACAATTCTTTAATCACAAAATTATCTGCCAGCTTTACTTCAAACAAACCTAATTTTGCAATAGAAGTGCTCAGTGGTAGAACATATGGGCAGTGACTTGCTGAACAGAAAGTACATTTGTTTAACTGATTCTCTCTGTTGCCCAATATCATCTAGGTTAAAAGTTCCTGCTGTGTGGGCTGAGGGTCATCATGGAATCACATTAAACATTAAAACCAAAAAATTCATCACTTTTGCCTGACAGTGTATTTTCGTGTGCAGCAGACACTTTCCTCTAGAGACCTGCTTTTCAGTTAGAGGAAATGAACCATACCCGTTACAGCAGAGAAGCTGCTGAGTGAAAAGGGATATGTTCCCTGGACAGAGATGTGGCTGTTGCTGGCAGTACTTTACTGTGTTTCATGCCTCATGATGCAATGGTGTAAGAATACAGTCAGAGAGGGAGGAAGAGCATTAGACAGACCAATGTGAAGCATCGAGCAGTTTTGTGTTTCATACCAGTGAATATCTGACTATTTTTTTATGTAGGTGGTATTTGTAGTAGCTGTGAAATGACACTATTTCCAGGCTTTTGGCTAATAGAGGAAAAAAAAGCAATACAAAATACACGCTGTCATGGCAAAAGTGAAAAAAAAGAGATGTTACTGCAGAGAGCAGTAGATGTAAAAAACTGATACAGTGCTTAAGGTCAGATTTTGCTGCAACTCCTGCCAAGGTGTTGGTGTTGGAAAAGCACTGGAACTACAGAAACTGTAGTTGGCTCTGTACCATCTCCTGTTTTTTCAGCAGAAGGAATCTCTGCTCCTGGCAATACAAAATAAGTCCTGCACTGATTCTGAGACAAAACAGCACTACCAAATAAGAGTTAAATTCACTTAAAAATGCAACTCAAAGCAACTGAGTGAGAATTTTATCTGGAAGCTGTTCCACAATTGCTTGAAGTCATCAGAAAGACTTTCACACAAGTCCAGCAGGTGTTCAATCAGTTCCTTAGCAGAAAGGAAGATATGACTCCCTTTTATGGGCTACCATAAAATCAGAGCCAAAGAATGTAAGAGCTATTGGGTCATAATACCTTAATAATAGTATATATGTAGTTGAAGGAGGCTGGGAATGTAGTCTCAAAAATGTGAGTGCCCTAAAGATACAGCTGGGTAGACACTATAGATATGAGGCAGACACATCTATAGTCCTTATGTCTAGGTGTTCTAGATTGTACAAGGAGCAAGAGAGTGAATTCCCTTGCTGACCTCAGAGTTCACACTTGGACAACACAGACTGGATTTCTGTTTTTCTGAAACTAAACTGATAGAAATGCTGCAGAAAGATACCTGCCCCCCAACAGCTGATGGGTGTTGAATGAACAGGATCAGATTAGGCCTGGTTTTCTGGAAAACATTAAAAACTGAATGAGGACATCACATCCTTGTCACCAACTCCCCTACCTCCCAGATTCTCTTCTTTTGAAACGAACTAGAGTTCAGGTTATCTTATATGGCTTAAGTTCAGTAATTTGGCTCTGATCCAAGAGAACTGACCTGAACACCTATGCATGAATTAAGGCCTGTGAGATGTCAGCCTTCATTATAACCTAACTTTCCATGTTGTATTTTAAATCTGGTCTTTATTTGTGGCATGTGGAGCAAACATCTGTATTACATCCTTTTTTTCTTTGTGCTTACTTTTGTTGTAATAAATGTAAACACTATATGCTTTTGTAGGATGAGGAGATGTGAGTGCTGTTCCAGTCTAGAACACTGTGTTTTCTGTCATGTCATTTCCATGCATTGCATGAGTACATCCAGCCACTTTCCTCATTGTCTGGTGAGTACTGCTTTTGCTGTTGTGGGATTCATTCATTAAGAAAAATTTAATGGCTAACACCTACTAACTTCAGTGGTTAGTCATCAGTTGTCTTCAATAACTCTGCCTTTTATATCTAAGGCTGATTCATGCAACCATCAGCTGGCAAAACAGTAAGGCCAGGGATGTAGGCGTGAGGAGAGTGGTACCATGAAATAAAAATTAAAGTAGAAGACAGCTGTGGCATTTGAGAAAATAAGGCTTGTGAGATGATATTTGTATATGTAACCTTCTACTCATTGTTCTGTCAAATGGAAGAAGAAATTCCTAATTATTTTTTCTTTTTAAAACATGATTGATTTCATGTTTTTATTAAGGGATAAAATGCATTTGTGACTTATGATGGCTAATATGACTATAAATATACTTAATTGCAAGGAGTTAATTCAAGAGTACGATTTCTTTTAAATTTCAAAGACGTTTTGCTTTGCATTTGAACCCCCTTTTGTTTTACACAGTGTTGTCAGGTCCTGCGTTGCAACTTGTTTTATTTGCCTGTTTCCAAGTTCAAGTTATAAAACTCCAACTTTATCAATACAGAGAAAAGACTATGCAAGTGTCAGCGTTAGCTGATACAGGAAAAACAATATGAACCATACTGTGCCCTTCTTTTATATAAGATTTTAATGGTTATCCTTCTGAATGGTCCCATGATTGTAGGAAAATAATAATCATATAAGCACTACTTTGCAGTTGGCAAGCTGAGCCTCCTCGGAGAATGAAAGAGAAGAAAAAAAAAATCAAGCTGTGGAGAAAAGAGAATGAAGTAACTAATAGAGCAGGCCAGGAACAAAGATCGTACATGTGATCTGATTCCTACTTTCCCAGATGTGAGGAAAGAGGAATACCTCCAGAAATTCAAGTCTATTTCTATCTCCAGCCTTTGTTTACTGAGCTCTGTTGTTTCTGTAGTCCTAAAAGAGATAGCAATTCTTCTATTGGACCTCTTTTCACCAGAATGTGACACAAAGAAACACCTGATAGCGTGGCTTTGGTGAAGTGAATGCATAAAATGCCAAATAGATTGATTCTGGAATTAGGTATGGTTTTCTTAACCTTTTAAATTCCCTGAACATACAATTTGTTTTTTTTCTGGAGAAAATCTGTGATAAAAACAGCCCTAATTACATTTAGAAGTAATGTCAAAGACAAATTCCTTTAAAACTGATGTCAGTATCATGAAGAAAATAGAAGGACCAGTTTCCTTGAGAAGGCACCAAAGCCTATACGTATAGAATGAAGCCATAAAAAAAAATTAGTTGTTAGCTTTGTTAGCAGAAATTTTGCCAGTCTTTTTCTAAGACAAAGTTAAAAAGACTTCTGAAATAAAGTATATAATCTTTCCACCTTTACCACTCTCCATCTCAATGAGACTTTAGAAAGGGTTACTTGCCTGGAATTGAATCCACTAGTTCTTACACATTTGAAAGAGAATTTGGATATCAGATGCCTGTGTGCTATGCTGGGACTGCTTCAGCAAGCCTGAAAAATGTTCTCTACCTGCTGTTCGGCTCTTGGGAGCTGTGAGCATGGAGAGCGTTTTCAAGATCCTGTTCACAGTAACACTGCATTACATAGGAGAACAGCAGTGAAATGTTCCACAGTCTATACACTGCCATCTTCCTACATGCAGTTCATCACTGTCCAGCTGTTAGCCAAACACAATTGCCTCCTTCAGACTTCCTCTGCCCTGCCTCTGTATCAGAGGAAGTTGCAGTAGTTTCGTGGCTGAACCTGAGTTCTGACTTACTAGCTAGCCCTGAGTTCAGTCATCAGTGTACCTGCTAACATGCTAAATTTGCATCTAGGTTTGGCATGTCAGTGGCTGAAAAGCCCAGACTTCTGTATAGAGTCAGAATCTCCATCTCAGCTCAGCACCAGAAAGCAAAAACCTGAGGTCTTCTGGACCTTAACGTACACTTCTACCTCATTTCAGGTCCAGGTCAAGAGAGCTTTTTACTACACGTGAAAGTGGCTTGAAACACAGCAGAACAGAAAGAAAATTCTGCCCTCTCAATTCAGGAAGGACGTTGAGGTGCTGGAATGTGTCCAGAGAAGAGCAATGGAGCTGCTGAAGGATCTGGACCACAATCCTATGAGAAGCAGCTGAGGGAGCCAGGGTTATTTAGCCTGGAAAAGAAGAGGCTCAGGCAACCCTTATTAATCTCTACAAGTACCTGAAAAGAGGCTGTAGTGAGGTGGTAGTCAGTCTCTTCTCCCAGGAAACAAGTGACAGGACAAGAGGACATAGTATTAATGTGCAGCAGGGGAGGTTTGGGCTGAACATTAGGAGGAATTTCTTCACAGGAGGGTTGATTAGACATTGGAATGGACTCCCCCTTGAGGTGTGGAATCGCTGTGCAGGGAGGTATTCAATGAAAGACTGGACAAGGCATGTAGTGCCAGGGTCTAGTTGACATGGTGGTTGGTCACAGGTTGGATCTCAATGATCTCAGAGGTATTTTTCAACCTAATTTATTCTGTGATTCAGTGATTCTGTGATTGTACCTGTGTACACTGGTTTCAGCTCCAGCAGCCTCTATTTCTAGTGACAGGGCAAGGAACTAAAATATGAGACATGATACCTAGTGTAAAATATGAGACATGATACCTGCTTCCTTCAATATATTCTTACATTCTGTGATTGTAGCCAGCCTGTTGATTTTGGCCTGGAGTCAGCTACCAGGTCTCAGGTGACAGGTGTGGCTAATGACTGAGATACTGGAATAAGTAACTACAGCTCTCTGCAGCAGGATTCGAATTTGCTTCCTCATGCCCAGGCCAGGAGGGTGGTAGATCAGTGTCACAGTTTACATGCTGGCTCACTTTCCCTGGTAAACTCACAGGCATCCTAAACTGGGGCATTTCCCACAAGAATACTCTGACTCAGCATTGCATTCCTGTGACAACTCAGATTCTCAACCAGCCCCCTCTTGCAAAGCAGCAGCTGTCTCAGGAGGTAATTTTGTTATTTTTCCCCCAGAACCTCTCCCAAGGGTCTTTTGACTATAAGGACTGAGATCTGTAGACACTAGTTTTTATTTTCTTGGGAGAAAGAAGTCAGTTCAATCCTTTTTCATTAATCTCCCATCTATTATGTTGAAGGTTTTTTCTTACACCTACATTGTATCACCAAATGTTTTATTTCTTGCTTTTAATTTCTACCTGGCCATTTATACTCCCCTCCTCATAACCACATAGCAGCCACAGGTAAAACAACTGAAAACTCAGATGGCACATACAATGCTCACAGCTTAATATAGTATAGGTTATGTTCTCTGTGCATAATGTTACTTTATACTTACAGTTGTGTGGACACTTTTAAATTAGTCACTGTAGCTATGCACCTTTTTCAAGTATATCCAATATGTATGAGACCTTTATATTTAAAAAAAATTGAAACTCTAAAAATCTGTTGACATGATTCCAGAAAAGAGCCAGACCACAGCAAAGACACTGAACATCTAAAATAAAATAGCATCTATATATTCTGACATGTGGAAAAACATGTCCAGGAGCTAGCAAATCAATGTAAAAATACATACTGCTAGCCTTCCTAGAAAATTCAGGGCAGCATAATGCAAGTTCTCTTAGAATTCAGCATTGATTATCATGTTAATGTGGCCATAAAAATTGTAGCATATGGCTTGGAATAGACAGTCTAGGTCATGATCTAGTAGGCAGTCTGGATAGTGTAGGTTAAAACACCCAAAGCTGTGCGCAACTGAGGAAAAATCTCTAGTTCCAAAGGCTGTAGAGACTCTACAAGTGACTAATCTCCTAGACTGCAAAGCATATCCATCACCCTGTACTGAATTTATAGTTTTATGCCGGCTAAGTGTCACAGCTGTGCCATGGGAAGCATGACTGAGAAACTGAGAACATCTCTCTACTAGCATAGTATATGTCAAACAAAACTTGCTCAAGGACTGACTACTTTCTTCTCCATATAGAAAGGCAAGAGAAAAAAGTCCTTTAAACTAAACTTGGGAGAAAAGCCTCTCTCTTGATCAACAGCTTCTTTAACCCTTAGCATCAGCCTGAAGCTGTCTAATGCACTATGACCCTCAAATGTGTCTTGTAAACTTCCTCCCTGCAGTTACAGTGAATACTTCTCAGTTGTAAAACTGAAACTAGAGCATCCACCTGGGGAAATCCTCCTGTGCCTCCATATGTGACGTAAAATATCTTGAGAACATGTTACAAATTCAATACAAGCTCATAAAGTTCCATGTACTTAGGGTATGTCTCTGCCCGTGACATATCTGAAGTCTGCTTGCTCATGCCCACAGCCTGACTCAGAAGCTTAAAGACACTCACCACGTGCTGTTTGAGACACCATAATTTACCTGAAAAATCTGCATAGGTCTGGCAAATGCTACTCAGGTCTTGTAGAAAAACTTTTCTGGACTGGTAGCTGGAGGCCAGGAGCAGTGCCTGAGGATATGGCAATAGCTGCTGTCCAGGGAACTGAAGTGAGCCCCCAATATCCCAGTCCCAGACATTTCCTTAGTCTGTTATATAGAGAGCAAGATATACATCAACTGAAGTTCATCTTAAAACAAATTTAGATTTGCTTTTTCCCAGAGCCTGTGTGGATACTCTTAAAACTTTGCTCCTCAGAGACTAGGAATTTCCAGAATAGATTTATTCATGATCAATTTTCAGTAATTTGATTTTATATTAGTGCATGTATTTTGCTTAAGCCATTCTATTCCTCCAAAGACATAATTCTAGAGTCCTCATTTATCCTCTTACATTTCCTTTTTTGCTTGGCTAAACAATCTCTGCAAGGTCTCACTGTGAGTCTTTCTCTTTACTTAATCATTTCTATAGATTGTTTCTGCTTCTCTTCTAGTTCAATTTTGTCTTTTTTGAACATAATGACCAGATGACCAGCCCAGCACACCATATTCCAAGTGACACCTCTAGCAATGGTTTGTTGCAGTGGCATTTCTGCAATTCCCTGTCTCACATTAGCATCATGCATAAACAACCACTCAATTCTGGAAACATTTTATAAATTTTGGGAACTTAAAAGTAATAAATCTGAGGAATAAAACATTTAACTTGCAATTTCTGTAGAGCTAGGAAGGTTGATATAGGATTTTTGTGCACGCAGGAAATTGTACATGGACTGTTTCTTCTGTTCACTTCTGCATTTCCTCGCATGCTGCCAAAGAGGTTTTCCATCAGCACTTTGTCATTTCACTGTAATCAGCCTTTCGTTCTTCAGGTTCTCTGTATATCAGTAATTGAGGACACTGTTTTACCAATTTTTTTTCCTGTTAGTAAGGAAGGAAGATTTATCTTCATCATGTATTTTTTACCCCTTCTCTACAGTCAGTGTCATTTGCTGGTACATGTCTTGTGTAGGTCAGTTGCCAGAAGGCACTGATGTCAAGGTCTGAGACCATTATCAAACCAACAGATTCTTGAGAGGAAGAGCTGTCACATAAATCTATGTGACTTTAAATGATGCATTCATACATGGTATGTGATATTTATGTTACAATGTGACAGAGTCAGGAATCCCAGTTTGCAAAATGTAATCAAGATACCAACCTCATTCACAAAAAACACAATGCTTCACCTCGGACTGTCAGGAAATAAAGTTTATCTTTATAAAACAGAAATGGCCATACTTGAAGGATATTATAACAGGAATTTTAAGCTTAGTTAAGATGTCCGACTAGGAGAGGAATATATACAAACGCTTTCCTGTCACTAAATGCTTATAGCATCCCAGTCCATCATCCAAACTGCAAAGGACTGACACAGTCTGCATTTAGGTCCTGGAATGTGAAATGGTTTTGCATTTCAAGTTAAATAAGCTACTTGCAGAGTGGATAAAGCAGGAATAAGTTCAAGCTAGTATAAATTGGTGTCACCCATCTTTCTAAGCACACAAACATGAAGGAGAGGAAAGTAGGGAGGAATGCTAAAAAGGAAATGTAGGTAAACTCCTTATTATCAGTGTTTCTGTGCTCTCCCCCAACATGAATATTGCTATTGTGCAGAGAATATTGGTGGAAGTTTGTACTCTTTTCTCCTGCTTTGTTCTAAAAATATCCACATTCCTAATACTCCATGTAATGCCTACAAACTCTATTAGTTTTTACCTTTTCTTTGTTGGCAATACTCTTGTTCTAGCCTCAGTTGTTTATTTTCTTGAACAAGTCTTCAGAGTCTGTCATTACCATCTGTAACACATTGACCTGTAAAGCTTTCCTTTGGTAAGAGCAACTGAAGGGGCTTTGGCTTCTGTGTTATCTTACCCCTCACTAATGTAACATAGGAATTACATAAATGCTCCTTTTTTTCTTCAAAGGTAAAGACAAAATTCCAGAGTAATATTTGTGCTTGTTGCATTACAGTGAAGAACCCCAGCTTCTCTTTTAAACAAAGTGCAACTATTTCCCTGGCAGAGAGGAATCTGCTATTCAGCCAAAAAAATGAAACAGTAAAGCCAGTACTAACAAACTATATTGGGATGATGATGTAGCACATGAGCAACCTACGAACAATATATTTTTGAGGACCTGGTAATCCAGATACTGACAAAATATCTCCAGTATTTCTGTCACTGAGCAATGTCTAGACCTCATTCAGTTCTAGACATCATCACCTACCATACAAGTACAAGGGACTGAAGCATATCCTCCCCATTCCTTAAACATTGCTTCTGACATCCTTGCGGATGTTCTCAAAAGCCTTCTATTCTGTACATGGCTGTTATAAGACTTGTCTGTGGATGCATAAAGTTCACCTCAACCCTTGACCTCTGTGAATTTGGCTTCCAGCTGGAGTCCTGTCAGCCATTTACTGGAAGGATCCTGCCATCATCTCTTTCAAGCTCTCTGAACAGGAAAATGAGAGAAAGGTTTTGTATTTCAAAGGAGTATAGAGCTCAGGGATTTTTTTTTAAATTGAAATTCTGTCTGACTGTCGGAGTCATTAAATATAGTTCTGCTTCTCTTCTAGACTGTGAGATCAAACAGCCCAGACAACAGGAGGAATATTTGCTGACTTATGGTACGTGTACAGCTTTTGCAGATTGGTTGGCTTCATTCTGCAACTTACTGTGAAAAGGACATAAAAATGTCATTGACATGTCTGGTTTTGTGCTGAAAAAATCCTATACTAAAATATTTTCCCAATCTGTTTCTGAACTTTTTCTTTATGGATATTCAAGTTCTAGAACTTGTTTTTCTGGAGTCTGTTGATAGGTTTTTAAAGAGACTGTATGGTTTGAAAGTTATCTCACTTTTGACTTTGCTGAACAGTATCTGATTTCAAGGATCTGGTAGGAAAATCATTAATTTTTATAATAATCCAATCTAGTAATGGGAAAAAGAAACCATAAAAAATAATGCATAATTTAGTAATGTCCAAGACCCTAATCCAGAAAAAAAAAAGAAAAAAGAAAATTCCTGCCCTATTGATGAGCTATAAGAGGGAGCCAGTTTATATTCAGTTTATCACATTTCAGCTTCAAAAACCAAACCCCCGAAATATGGGAGCAGCCAACTAAGGCAGTAAAGTATCCCTAAACTGAAATTCAAGTCCTCTTTATTTTTTTAGGATACCTAAGCAGAAGTATATATGCTTGTATAATCTTTAGTTTGACTGTGTGAATAGTGCTGATTTGCTGTAGTAAGAAACGTGGAGTATTTGGATACAGTTTTATTACTGAAGCAAAAGTCTGTTAGTGGAGGTTAATGTTTTGCATCTGAAGAGTCCAAGTGGTTGGTAGCCAAAGTAAGAGAGAGAGGATTGTTAACTAATGCAAAATATCAAAAGAATTTCTGTTAATTCCTAGGAATTAAGAATGTCTCTGAATAATCGGGATCTATAAATGTTTACACCATTATTTCCTTTATTTTAAATAAAAATAAATTATTTGTTTTGTTTTCAATAAAAAGAAACCTCCAAATTGATGGAATGCTGATATTTTCTCCATAAATAATCTGAGGATTAATGAGGAAATATTAAAACATGCAAGGTATGCATCCTTTATGTTAAATATACCAAAAGAATCTGCAAATTTTTGAGACATGGGATTGTCAAGTATGAAGGATAATTTTGGAGTATATCAAGATGGAGGACTCATACTAAATAGATATGGGATCTGGTAATAAATGTGTAGAGTGAGGTCATCACAGTACAAACCCCAAGAGACTGTTTACTGCACTACACAGAAAAAAAACCCCACTGGATCATAATTTATCAGCACATATAGTTTGGTGAATGAGCCACTGTAAGGACCCTTGCAAGAAAGATTTGTGGTACCGTTTAGTTGAGTAACTGTTCTGTCCTTTTTGAAAGATTTGATTCCCTGTGTGAGTTTTACAGTATAGGAAGACCCTATGAATTTGTTTTTTAAGCAATACTGTGTGTCTGTGCAACAGCTTACATGAAGAAAAAGAGGATTTAAAACCTTAATATAAATACTACTAACACAGTTATTCAGCTCTTTAGATGCAGCTGGTGTTTCTGTGCCCCTTCACAAAGAAATAGAGTCATAGAAACACAGAATCATAGAATGGGTTTGGTTGGAAAGGACCTGACACAGGCAGGAACACCTTCCACTAGCTCAGGCTTTGAATGCTCAAAGCCTCATCCAACCTGAAGTTGAACACTTCCAGGCACTGGACATTCACAGCTTGTCTGAGCAGCTTGTTACAGTGCCTCACCACACTCACTGTAAAGAATTTATTCCTTTTATCTCTTTATATGCCCTCTTTCAGTTTAAAATTGTTGCCTTTTATATTGTCACTTCAGGACCTGATAAAAAGTCTTTCTCTATCTTTTTTATAAGACTCCTTTAAATATTGAAAGGCTGCATTAAGGTGTCCCCAGAGACTTTTTATTTTCAGGCTAAACCTGGAAGCTAGAATACCCTCTAGAAACATCAAAGAAGTTCTGCTCCTGTGTTTCAGCAAAGGCATGATAGAATAACCTGGTTTGCTGCAATCACAGAACCATGGGATGAACTCTATAGGAATTGCACAGACATACATGACCAGGGACAGCAGTTCTGACCCACTTGAAGCTCAGATAACCCCTCGGAGCATGACTCCCTCAAGGTTAGGCAAGCTTTAGTGGAGCAATTCAAGCGAGCAGTTAAACCACTGCCCTGGAAATGTACACACAGGAAGAAACCTTCTGAAGGGAACTGCAATATCATGGCTGGGAAGTTAAATTATTTCAGGAACTACACATAAGAAATTCAGTACTTCCACAGTGTCAGAATTTTCTATTAAAAATTTAGAACTTAATAAATCCCAAGCCTGGTTTCTGACGTTGAGCCCTCACATTCTTTTGGGGTTAAGGTCCACTTTGCCCTGAACCATTTCTGGAAGCTGAGTTTTGTCACCTCTAGGGCTTTTAAAAATGCTGAGCTACCTGCTAAAGAGTAGTGGCTAGGCCTTATTGTTCTTTGTGGGCCTTTGCAACTAAGCATAATGAAAGATCTCTGTGTGAGATTGTGTGTGGAGCAGCTGGATAGATCAGAGCTGCCACTGGAGCAGTGCCATCGATACAGAGTGAGAAAGTAGATTTGGCAAAGGGCTCTGGCTGTACCGAGTGGGTCCCACTGGCAGATGAAACTTCAGCAAGCTGTCTGAGTTATCTTATTATGCATCTGCTCCTTGTAGTTTATCAAGGTACCCAGGGCATTGGTTAGTCTGACAGAGCTGTGAGATTCAAGTTAAATTACACCCCATGCCAGCACTGTCTATGCTGAAATAATAGTTCTTTTTCTCCTATTATGGGATTATTATGAGATTTAAATTTATGTGTTATTAGAATTTGCTTTTCAGATAATACTGCTGTTTTAATGGGTTCACTGAGTAGTTTTCATGTACTTTCTCAGATGTCTTTATATGGCAGAAACAATAAGAATGGCATTGATAATGAAAGCTTTGCAGTACTTACTGTCCAAAAATATTTAAATTTTGAGAAAGTCCTTCTTATAGTGAATTTTTCACAGAGGTTTTTTTTTTCTTTTTAATGTCCTTTCTGCATGTCAAAGCTTAAAGGTTTTAATTTCAGAGCCAATAATCCACCTTTGCACTTCTTGTGAGGTTGTGTACTAAGCAAGCCTATTTGCATTAAAGATGATGACATTTTAACAAAGTTTGGCTGTAAGATTTGTTCAGTACTTTTGCCAAGCAACAGCATACATTGCTAGAAAAGTTCTTAAAAATACTTTCCAAAATTTTTCTTTTGGTGCCATGGACATTTCTCCAGCTGTTTTTTCCACTGTTCTCTTGCAGAGTGAAGCCTTGCTGTTTTCAGACTTGTCTCATTTATTTTGAGAAATCAAGACATCCTTGCAGGTACAGAATGGTTGTAGAGATGAGGTTTGCATTCCTGACCACTGCTACTCCTCGTACCAGCCTAATTCTTCATCATAGCAGTTATACCCCTCCACATCAATTATAGAGCAGGTGAACTCTCTCAGACCCTCTCAACACCTACCTTCACCGTGGCCCCTCATACTGTGAAGCCTCTGGTGCTTGTCCCTCCTAAATGAGCAGCTCCTGTCATTTCAATGCCCCTCACCATATGGCCCAATGTGCAACCCATTTTCTAAGCATCAACTCACACATGCTGCATGGGGTCTAAAACAACCAAGAGTCAATTCACCCCTGGCTGCTCTGCATATTGTTTTGGCTGTGACTGAGATAATTTCTGGCCTCACTGTTTCCTGGGAGTGAGAGGGATTCACCGATATGGATGTCAATGGGAGCTGCCAAAAGAATGTTAAGTGGTGTTAAAGTTATGTCAGGGAACATGGAAATGAGCCGGGGGGCAAGCTGGCAAATACTGGACCCTCCACAGACAAAAACGATCAAATATATAGAAAAGAAGAATTCCTAACTTTGTTAACACAAGTGGAGACATTATTTGTGAATTTCTTAGATAAGATTCATAAATGAGTATACAACAGTCTTCAGTTATGGATCTGTGGATCCTTTGAACAGTGACAGTCATGAGTCCTGTCCAGAACTAGCAAAGAGGCCAAGCTAGATGGGGCAAATACTGTGAGGCAAGTCATCTCGGGCTAGGGGAAGTGGGCAATGCAAAGAAGCTGATGGTGGAAGATGAGCTATCAGGGTGATGGTCTGATGAACGGATTTTTTTAGAGGTTACTGTGTGTGGCCAGAAGTTTTCCAGATGCCAAAGAAATATCGTGGTGACAGGCATCTGGGATGTGAATGAGCGTGTTAAGATTTGTGATGTCAGTTGCATTGAAATGATGGAGGACTAGCAACTGGAGGTGTGCAATCTTATTGAGTGAAAAGGATGATTTATGTTATGAACTTTAGAGGAAATTTTATGGTAGGACTCTGGATCTCACTGGATAAATAAAAAACACAATGAAAATTGCAGGAGTAAGCAGACACCCTACCAGGAACAGGAAAAAGTTTTACTCAGCAATGCAATTATGTTTAGAAGATCAAGTAGTATGGGGATAATGTGAGACATGCCAAAAGCCTGCCTGGGCCAGATTTCATGAAGGAAATTAAACAACTAGCAAAAGGTTGTTCAGCTGTATAAATAAAAAGAACACAGGAAGGTGTGAGTCCACTACACAATAATGTAATAACACAGAACAGAGATTAAAAATAATCTTGCTATGTCCCCAAAAGTAAATTAACTTTAAGCCCTTGGAGTCTAATTAGAGCATTTTTTTTCTGTAGGCTGGTGTTCATTAGCCATCATTGGTGGAAGAATCAAAAATCTGATGTTTTTGTCAATACCAAGTCTTTCATAGACTCCTATGAGATGCTTATCAATCGTTAATAAGTTTAATTATCAGCATGTGTTACGGGTGAAGAGCTGAGTAATATCCACTTGAAAACCATCATCAGCTCTACATATCAATGGCTCAAATATAATTGTGTGAAAAGAGGAGAAGCAGTAGGATTGAGGGTTATAGACTGCATGTGTATTGTAGCTTTGGCAAAATCTGTAAACTACAGTTTCTTTAGCAATAAATGTATAAATAACACTAACAATATACAGAATATGTACAGTCTGAATTTGGATCTCTTTTCACTTCTGATTGCCTTTATCTGGCAATATTTTTGTTGCATGGCAGATGGAGATGCAAGGCTAGAAAAAGTGTTCTTGTTTACTGAGTTTGCAAAATTTTCAGAGAGTGAGACCATTGACTTTTCCAATATCCAGAGTCAAATAGGACTCAAATATTTATATCTCTTTCACTTAGGCAATGCTTGCTAATTCCCACCTGCAGTTTTCAGTTGCATAAACACTACCAAATTTGCCTTCTTGTAGCACACCTTGAATAGCGGCAGATTTCCATGCTGAATCAAATCCCTTTCATTTTCACAGTTTGAACAGAGCATTGATAAAATTGACATGGTGATTTCTGTTACCTGGACATAGGGAAACAACCATAGGGAAGAAAGGGAAGAAAGATAAAGAATACTTAGAAAATGTTTTTTGAAGGTGATTTACTGTCCTTAATGCATAAGCTCCTACACAGCAAATCAATATTCAAATCTGAATATCTCACACACAATATTCAGATTTGAATGTCTCAAAACCTGATCTAAAAAATACTGAAGTGAATTATAAAATTTCTTCTGTTTACATGAGCTGATTGTTTGGTCTTACAAGAATTTCAAACAGGTCAGGCATATAAAGTGTGGGAGAGAGAAATACCAATTTCTAGTCCTCAGATGGAGTTAGTGGAGTTTAAGAGCTTAAATAATTGCCTGAAGCTACACTATTAAGTTTGTTCCATTGGGAGGAGTTCATATCCAGTCCAGGATCCTATGCCCACAAGCACATCTATTCTCTCAAGTAACATGGTGTTTTTAATTCAAAATAGTTGACTCTTTAGTAGTATAGGCTAATCACAAATGAAACATTGACACAAGCACTGAAATGCCACTTTTATGCCTTTAGGCTTCCATAAGAATCCAATAGTTCCAAACAGGGGATTATAGGAAGCACAAAGGCTCTGGTAATCTTTTGGAAAACAATTCCTAGAATACTTCAGGTTAATATTGTGCAAAGGTAACTGTCATCTGGGGAAGTCTAGACTGAAACTGGTAAACTGAATAACTGATAAATCTTCAGTAAAGATCTATGCACTGAGAATCTAAGAATTGGACTAAGATATTCAAAGACTTAAATGAAATATTTTTTCCACAGGAAATGTCTCTTTCACGAAATGGAAAATTCAATTCTTGGATAGGAAGGGGCTTCTATGATAAGATGTCTAGGCGTGCACAATAAAGCTTGCACAGCTAACATTAATTAATTAAATTACCTATGCAAATTTTACAACTTAATTGCATTATACATAAAATGTTTATTTCTAAGAGACAATAATGTCCTAAAGAGAATAGCAAGAAAGCAGAGAAAGCAACTTCATTCCAAATATTTCCTTTTGGAGGACATAAAGCAGTTCATGTAATTGTGAATTTTTAGGGTGTTTTATTTTGTGGTCAGACACTTTATTGATGTGAATCTTCAAAGTTTCTGACAATAAAGACAAAATCAAAAGCAATTATGATTGTTCCATGATGGCCATTGTGGTGTAGGGTTTTTGTCCTGTGTTCTAATATTGCTTACAGCTATGAATAGTTTCATTTGGAAAAGTAGCTATTGTTGACTTGAATGAAAAACTTGTTGATTTAAGACAGTGAGACATACATTTATTTGATTAGCCTTATGTCTGTGCTTGTGAAGATGCATTTTCTTCCAGTGACATATGAATTAATTTATAATTTTTTTTTTAGAATCAAATTGTTCTAAAAACCTTACACTTAATCTTTCTCATATTTATGAGGGTCAGTTCATACTGCTTCTTCATGCAGCTTGTTCCTGCTTATCTTAATAGTCTCTCTCTTTGTTTCACTCATGACTTTTGGAAGGTGTGCATGGCTTACACAGCACCAAGACCTTTTCTGCTCTTCACTGCATCCCACCAGTCAGGAAGCTGGGGCTGCATAAAGATTTGGGTGGGGACATAGCTGATGAAAGGGACCATATGGTGTCATGCTTAGTCTATAAAGCTGAGGTAAAAAAGAGGGGAACATTTGAAATGATGACTTTTGTCTTCCCAAGTAACCATCAGGCATGATGGAACCCTGCCTTTTTAGAGAAGGCTGAATACCTGCGTGCCCATGGGAAGTGGCAAATGAATTCCTTGTTTTGCTTTGCATTACCTATGAAACTGTCTTTATTGCAATCCACAAATTTTCCCACTTTTGCTGTTTCAATTCACTCCTTCATGCCACTGCAGAGGGAGTGAGACAGTGGCTGTGTGGTGCCTAGTTACTGGCTGAGGATGAACCATGACAATCCTCTTGGTGCCCAACACAGCATTTAGAGATTTTTGAGACAGCAAGAGGTTTGGTTGGAATAAGCTAGATCAAAATTATAGCTGTTATTGCTGTTTAGCTATGAATTGACAGGGTTTTATGCTTGCCATGGGATTTTCTTGCTTGTATGTTAGAGTGTAGTGCTTCTTAGTGACTGCTTTTTATCCTTTCACAAAATGTATTTCAGTTGGAAAAACTGAAGGCTTAATAACATATCTGAAACCACAAAAATTAAACCCCAAACCAAACTACGAACAAACCCACAATAAAACGTTCTCCATGTGTAATAGGGTTAAAATTCAACAACCGGGCGGAAACACCAAAATATGTAGTGGTTATCACATTTGCCTAATTTTCATTTTAGTGGAATAGGATTAAAAGAAAAGCAAAACAGGTTCAATTTAAAAAAATAGAAACAGTTAGATTTATTAATATACAGTAAAGGTAAACAAACAAAAACTAATCACGAAACTCTCTCAAAAACAACCCCCCTCCTTCCCAGTAACAATCTACTTGTCCACGAAAACAATGCAAAGAGACAGAACATCAGAACTCTCAAGTCAGTAGCACTTAATAAAATAGTCTTTCACTCAGTCTTTTGAGAGAGACAATTCCCTCCTGATTCTTCTGATAACTTTCCACAAGAGACACAGTCTGTTTGTGGCTTCCAGCTCCACTAACACAGCCCGCCCGACACTGTATCTGTGAGCTTCCCAAATGTAGCTTTTCCCATGGCTGCATAAGGGTTGTGGACTTAAATATGGGGTTTCACTTTTTAAAGATGCACAGCTTCACAATAAAGGACTTCTCATTTTTTNTTAACTTAGCCTGGGCTCGGTGCTGCTCTCCGGGGACCCGGGGGCTGGAGGGAGGGGGGCTGGGGCCATCTCTTTCCGTGGCATCCTTTCGCTCTCCTTCCCTGGCCGCCGGGAGCTGCTGAGGCTCAGAGACCCAGCCCAGCCCGGCTTGGCTCAGCTCCCTCAGGGCCGGCCTCGGCACGGCTGCCCTGGCCCAGCCCGACTCCCGGGGCCAGCCGGGCCCTGGGCCCGGGGCCCTCCCGGCCCAGCCGCGATGTTACCTCATGGCAGGGGTCCGTGGAAAGAGGGCAGGTCTCCCAAGATTCCTGTTTTTAAGCGGTGTCCCAGGGGGTGTACACTTTTTACCTGATTGGCCAGCTTAGCTGTTAGTTCTAAAATGGATCAACAATTGGTTTTTCCTACCATTTATGCTAGACCAATACACCATGTTATAATCCTCCTTGGTTCTTTGATATGCTTACTTTCTTGTATTGTTTTTATTTGAAAGCCAAGACCATTGCAGAGACAAATATTTGTAAAAATCCGGTTGGGTTGATTGGAAAGTATTGCTGCCATTTCATTTGTAGAGGAATGGGCCTGCTGAAACCTGCAGCAGTGTATGGTAATGTCTACATTTCTTCTTGTGCTTTTAGTGCAGAGCCAGAGGCAAAGGGAGTTTTGTGTCTGCTCCTTTTCACAGAAAACCCCATTAGAGTCTGTGTTTTCAGACAGTGAGTCATCCCTGGACATGTGAAACCACAACTTTTTTTCTTTTTGTTAGACACTGACCTGTTCGCATTGTGACAGATGAACCACACCTACCTCATAGCTTGTATAACTTTGTGTCCTTTCTTGCCTTACTTCAGCAAATATCACACCTGTGCTTCTGTGTTGTACTTTCTAGTCCAACATACACTGAGTGTAATGGAACCGTTATAGAAATTTAAAGTGTGAAGAGTTTTTAGGGAGCAGTAATGTCAAATTTTCCATTCCTCAGCAATGAATGGGAAGGGGTTGAACACAAATAATGGTGTATAAAACAAGGCACCTGTTAGCAGCTGCAGCTCTGCCATGCTGGCGTATTACTGCTTTGTGTTTCTTGACGCCCATCAACTTGCTGCAACTAGCTGTACTTCAGGCACCATGTGTGTTTACATTGAGAAAGAAAAATATTTCAACACCTGCATGTTAGAAATATGGAGACAAATTCATCTTCGTTTTGGGATGTGATTGCCTTTTGTGTTAAGAAATCAAATACCTATAGCTACATTTCAAGGAGAGGCATTAGAAGTACCTTCCTAAAGTACAACTAACTCACATACTTATCTTGCTTTCATGATTTGCTGTCACTGTAGAGACAAGCAGTGATTCAGTCAAGTGATACACCTGCCAGAGTATAATACCCTGTATAATTAAAATTTATCTCCTAAGTTATTGTCTTAAGGTAGATTCCCAGGGTGTGGGAATATATTCAGTGGTGGGTGTTCAGTGTTCTACATTCTACCCCAACCACAGTATGGTGGCATCCCTTACCCACTTCTGCCCACCCCTGCATATTCCTGCTTAGTATTAGTTCCTCTCCACCACTAGCTTGACTTAGGGTACTGCTCAAACCTTTTTATACTGTAGTTTAGGGATTTTTTTTAATTATTTTTGTTCTTTAGCATTTAAATTTACTTATTTTTCTAGGACTCTCTTTTTACTGACATATTTTTACAGCTATGCCATCTGGCTTAATGTAGTTTTTCACCTGAGACATCAAGCTTAGTAGAAAAAAAATGCTTGGAGAAACATCAAAACTACATCTTTGGCAAGGCTCTGTGCTAGAAATTTGAATTGAAGTGCTTATATTTTAGCTCTGTCTCCATAGCCTTCAAAGAAGAGCTCATTGAACTTGTGGTTAGGAGTCCTGAGCTGGGTTTTCATGGCCATTTTAGAAGGGGGGGCTTCAGGAGTGACTAGAAGCTTCCCCCATGTTGGACAGAGTCAGTGTCAGACAGCTCCAAGATGGACTTGCTGCCAAACAAGGCTGCACCCATCAGTGAGGGTGGTAGTGCCCCTGGGATAAAAAATGTAAGAAGAGGAAAACAACCTGCACAATTGCAGCCAAAAAGAAACAGTGGCAATACGTGACAGCAACAACTCTGTAGACACCAAGAGTAGTGAAGAAGGAGGGGGAAGAGGTGCTCCACATGCTGGGGCAGACACTCCCCTGAAGTCCATGGTGAGGCAGGCTGGATGATCCACCACTGAGATGTCCAGTTCCAGATGTTTCTGTAAAGATTTTTTCCATTTCCAAGCTCAGTTGAAGAAAGTCTTGGACCACACCTTTGCTTGTTGTTATTAGTTGCATCCCAGTATCGTCGGGCAGCCTTTCAAGTAATTTTGGTTTTCAAATTTGTCACTTCAGGAATCTCACGGTTTCTGAAGCTGTAATACCAGAACCCATGAAGAGTGAATGAGGAAATAGATGCTTACCTGAAGGCAGAGGGAGAGCTCTTAACCAGAGAAGTTTTCTAAAAAGTGGTCTCCACAGCCTCACATAAGCCACATCAAAGAGTGTAGAGGACTGCAAGAGGCTTGCCTATTCCTGAAGCAGCATCAGGTCACAGAGCTGATTGCTCATTGTAATCTAGCACATATTCTACAGAAGTCTGTCTTAGAGACTCTGAAGTTTGCTCACAAGTAGCTTATCTTCCCTAAGATGTAACTGACAACCAGGCCCTAAAAAATAAGTCCTTTGTTAAATGCTTTCATAGTTACATGATAGAGTTCCTGCTGTCATCATTATTTTGATATCATGCACTGATTATATTTGGCCATTTAAGGTCTGAAAGCTGTATTTAAAAACCAGTATTTCAGGCAGAAACATTTTCATTCCTTAAGACAGTAAGTGCATTTTTCTTTAGGTTGATTAAATATTTTTCAAAGATTTTTCTAGAAAGACACAATCTCCTTTTTTCTGACTTTCCCTTAGCAGCTGTGCTTAATTCTAAATATCCTTTGTATCCTTGACTTTTCTGAACTTTTTGATGAGTCCACATGTTTTCCACCTGGAAAAGAAGAGTTCTACCGCCAGTGTCTTGGTGAAACGTGTGTCGCTCTCTAAATTGCGATGTACAATTTACCTCGTCTTCATACATCCTTCAGCTGGTTCTTCTCTAGGCCATCAGATGACCCTTTTTATTTGTTTCATGATTTTCTTTGGTAATAGTGTCCACTGTGCAAATGAAAACACAAAAACCAATGCTCTTTTAATGCTACTTGTCAAAAGATTCTTTAAATGCACAAGTTGGTGACATCCTGTGGAAAAAGCTGAGCCAATAAAGTTGTATTGAAGCACTGTGAGAAACAGAAGAATGTACACACACAAAGAAAAATTTCACTACTAATATTCAAGTAACATAAAAGTTATTTAATGTTGTAGCAAGGTATTTGAAATATGTCATGGGATACCTACCAGAAGACTTCTTGGCAACGAATAAGCAAAAAGAAAGACAATTAAACTTACATGCTCATTCAAAATGTTATAAAATTAGGTCTTCTGGATGTTAACTGTGAAAACATATTTTATTACCTACTTCTCTGTAAGAATATGAAATAAGTTTTGAGAAACACAAAAGCTATATGGATGGATACATGTGATCTGTTTGAACAAAATCATCGCTTGAAAGTGAAGATTTATGTGCGTATGTTATGTTCCTGATTCTGGAATATGTATACATGTTATCCTGCCATTTGCTTTCCCATTCAATGGTTTTCAGTGCAATGACTTACAGAAAAAAGAGTAACCATCACACCAGATTTTGGGTGGGAGTTTCTCTTAGCCTCAACCTGTAAAATAGGAACAATTTTCTTCCTTATTTTTGACAAGACCAAATACAATGTAGTGATAAATTCATGCAGATATATTTGGAATAGACTACATCACGTAAAGTTTCATATATGGCTTTTAAGTACAGTTTGGGCTGGTTTGTTTGTTTGTTTGTTTGTTGTTTGTTGTTTATTTTTGTTTCTCCCTTGATAGATTATCCTGTCTCTGAAGAAGATTTGGATCTTCTGGTATTGTCACATGCAGAGCATCAGTGAACCAAATTTCTTTTTCTCACTTTACCAAAAGATATTTTAATTAATTTATGTATGAACATTGTTTTCATATACCTTGAGGATGACATGAAAAACAACATGACTGAAACAAAACCAGGACTTGTGCACTACATAAAATGAAAAAAAAAGGAAAAAAAGTAAAGAGACTGTGAGAAAGAGAGGAGGTGGAGGAGGATCCTGGAAGTCTTTGCACAAAAAGAGGCCCCTGTATCCAACCTAGCTGACAAAAAAAAGAGAAGCATTGGAGGTGAGTCATCCAGACTTCTCTACAATCTTGAATTCTGCACATATGTAGGCATGAATGTGTGTTTGTGACACATGCAAAATGATCTACCTCACACCATGGGTCCAGCTATGACAGCAGTCACTGAATACGCTCCAAGACTGAACATCAGGGAAGAAATGTTATTATATCTGTTCTGTATGTCAGGCTCATAGTGACATGCTGAAATGTGTTAATGTGAAAGCCATAAATGGCATGTCCCTCAAAACCAAAATGAGTTATAAATCTTTCAGTCGAACAGAAGTGTTTCATTCTTTGTTTCTTGTGAAATCTGGGAAAAGAGTCTGCTAGTTTGAGGGAGGGCTTCAATGAGACAAATGTAGTTCTAAAAAAAAACATGCTTTTCTTTTGAATCATGCTTCACAAACAGGAGTACTTTATTAGTAATCTTGTATTAGAAAAATAGACCTTTAATTAGGGACTTAAGACATTATTTTTTTCACTGCATTTTAGCTAAACCATTAAGATTTGTGTCTTTTTATGTTTTATAGCTCCTAGTTAAAAATACATATGCCACTCCCTCTAATCATAAGTGAGAAAAAGAAACAGTCTAAAAAGTGCAAAAGTCCCCAAATAACTGACATTTAACACTACCAAAAGAATAAGGAGGGCCAGTTTCAGTTCATAGGACCACAAACTAAGTTGAGAAATTCTGTCCGAGTCTGCTGTGCACAGGAGAGCCAAGGAGAGGAGGATCAGAGGCAGCACACCTGTGCAGAGTGCTTTACTCCAATCACCTTGCAGGTAAGATCAAATACAGTCTGAACTGAGTGCCTGGTACAGCCTCCTCCCCAGGATGAGAGATCCAGTTCTTACATCTGCAGTTTCAGGTGAATGAACTGGAGAAATGAATAGGTTGTTTTAGTCTTTAGGTAGTGGGAGTCTAGCACTGGTGGAAGGCTTGTACTTGGTTTGTCAGGCTTGTGTGCTGAGTGATCGTGAGTGAAGAGCCAGTTTGAAGCTTTTAGGATGTGGTTCTAACCATTTCAGGAGGAGTTATTCTTAGAGGCATGAAAGCTTTGCTTTCATTCCGTGCTGGTCTTAAATTCCCATCCACCTCTCTGGAAAAGTACATATAAACTGTTGCATAAATTCAAATATATCTGACTGAAAACAATTATTCACAACAAATTGATGGCCATTGGAGTAATCCAAGAAACATTTTTAACGTTAAGCTCAATAACTTTATATCTGCCATGCTTACTCTTCTGAAATATGAAAGAACTAATCTTCATAGGAAAGTTACCCATAAAATGTGACCTTAACTTTTGGGTTGTTTGGGAAATTATTAAACAGTGATAAAACTATACCTATGCTAATGCTTGCCTTTTATTCCTGATGCTTGTTGCTGTGTACAGATACCTTCAGCTTCATCTTATGCTGCTTGATTAAAAGAAGTGGTCTACTACTGCACTCATGGACATAATTTATTCCAACTGTTGGAAGATACAAGATATGAAAATTTTGTTATCTGGAATAAGCCCTGGTTTTATTGCTACAATCCTTTTATTACATGATGTTAGAAATAGGAAAGATACATTGGAAAGGAACAGCCACTGCCATGAATTCCACCTTAAAAAGAAAAAAAAAAATCCCCTAATTTGATAGGCAATGAGGACTTTAATCTTAAAACATTTATTGGGTTTTTTTCTACCTTTTTCCAGGGAATTTGTTTATCTAAAGAAAGTGTATGGCTGCCCTTGGAAATAGTTAGTTTCCATTTTTATTCTATGTATTCTTACTCTAACTAATTAAAGTCTGGAAACCATGTTATCCTCCTTTTACAAGTGAAAAATCAGGTTGCAGGGAAAGCAACTGATCATCTCAAGTAATACAATTTGTTTCAAAATGAGCTTAAACTCCACCAGGTCCAAAGTCTACATACTGAATTAACCATAAAATAACTCATTTGTCTAAGCTAACTAAACTCATTTGTTTAGATAAATAATTTATCATTCTCATGCTAAATGGTGCCATTACATTAAAAGAAAAAGCTAACAGTTCTGGCATAAGATGCTGCACTGAATAATTATGATTAATTTTATATTTGTACTGCTTTATCACTAGCATTTAAGGGTATATTTATTATGTAGCATTTTTTAACATGTCACAGAATCTTTGGTCTGAGTAGATTTTAGAAGGTTACACAGTCTGTCCCAGACCCAAAGCAGTGTTAGCTGCACATGTTTTATCTCTAGACAAACACTGACATCAGACTTCCAGTGGTGAAAATTTCCCATTTCCAGTAACCTATCCATCCTGTGGCTTTTCTACTTTTACATTGCAAAAGTTTTCCTGGTATCTAACCTCAGCTTCCCTCACCGTCTTTTAAGACTCTTCTATTTACTGCAGACATGAACAATATTTAATTCTGTCTCTTACTTCAAATATTTTTACTGATTTGTATACCAGCAACCGCCATGCTTTCCTTCCAGATTCCTTTTCTTTAAGCTGAACAACCTAAATTTTTTCAATCCTTGACACCTAACCATTCCTGTTGATCTGCCTTAGACTTCCTGCTTTTGTCCCACATCCTTCTTAAATATAGTCCAGGAGAAATCTCAGTGGAGGTACATAAAGAGGAAGGACTTCACACACTGACGAAAATTAAGTGTTCACTACAGGAAGCTATCTCTGTTTTGAATAGCTATATAAGTTAGCCATCCAAATTAGCTATCCTTTTCCCTGTCCAATAGTTTTATCACTTTGAAAACTGTCCTATAAATGCTGATACGTGACAGCAAAATTTGGGGGAGATAGGGTTTTGTGATGAGAAAAACTGTCCTGTGTATAATTCACTTACAAGGCTGAGTGGGTCCTGCTCACATTTTTTATTGGCATTTAAGGCAGTGTTTGCACAAATACATCTCTGTTTCCAGAGCCTCAAGCAATTTGAAATTAGCCTCTGTGACTGCTAGCTCTGGAAACTAACCAAGAAAATTGTTCTTTTTAAAAATCTAATAATGAAATGGAACTTAGAGTGCCCGGAATGTTTTATAAGTGATACTATGCCCTGCAGCGTTATTTATCTTCATGGCTACTATACATTGCTCCCAAGTTATCCCTCCCAGTGTTGCAAAGATAAATGCCTCAGCACAATAGTTTATTATATATTCTCTCTCTAGATATACCTTATATAAAATAAAGATGCATTACCCAAACATTGCTGATGGAAGACAATCTGTGAGCAGTTGCCCATGTTTTAAGAACACAGCAAGTAGAAGTGGCAGAGGGTGGCAGAGGATGTTTGGTACCAAATCTACAGGCCCAGGGCTGAAGGCCAGAAACATTTCCTGTAGCTTGACAATGCCCAAATGAACCAAGGTGGGACCCTGAGCTTCACTAGTCCTAGAGTGACTTTATGGTGC
>WBMY01013265.1:0-32486 GCA_013397315.1 Donacobius atricapilla
GCACATAAATGTTCTTACATGTTGGTTGCCTGTGTGGTTAACAACGCTTCCTAGTTTATGCCTCTGACACAATGTGAGTGAACACATTTAGAAGAGATTTAAGTCCTATACGGAAGCATTGCTGAATTTCTTTCAAGATTGGAATTTTTCTTATTTCTTTTTTTAAGTGTTTTGTTGCAATGTCTCTTCTCCTATGAAGACATGTTCTCTAAGTAGTATTCAAGATAAAAACCTCGCTTAGTTCTACTCAGATTTTAACAGTTACCAGCTTTTTAAGGCACTCCTCTAGCGTATGACTGCTTGTTACAACGGTGCCCTTAAATGTACTGTTTCAGAGCAAAAGAATTTGTAACAGTGGTGTTCCAGTCGCTGATTTTTGCCAAAATAATTTATTTCCCAGTCCAGCTAACTGTGTTTGCTTTTTTGTGTGTAAAAAGTGCTGGCACAGAGAATATTCATTGAGCAGAAGCCAAATTTTTAGGCAGCTGAAACCTGCAGACTTGCCTTTGTTGACTAAACTAAGAAGGGAGCCTGGAGAGGAAGGGGTTAAAAATGGTTGTAGTCCCAAGCTGCCTTGTTCAGACACATCCCTAACATGGGATGTCAGAAAGGAAAGATGACTCTTGGAGTGAGGGATTCACATGCAGTTTTAAACACAGTTTCAATCAGTCAGTGCTGAGTTGCACTGTAAGGGCACCATAATTTGTGTTGTTTTTTGAAGTCAGGAAATGAGGAAAACAAAACAGCTGTAGAAATTGTTTTCTTTAGTAATTAAGCATTAGTGTTCAAGTGTATTGATTGTCCAACTGGTAGCTTCCGTGACGGAAGCAGAAGCCTGAGTTTATACACAATATTTGCCTTTTTGTTTTCCTTACAGAAATCCAGAGTAGTTTCTTTCTGGAAGTTTATTTAGAAGGCAGTTTGTGATTAGGAGCTGACTATTGATAAAATAGGTTGTAATAGCGTAAAATGGCAAGATCAATACATTAGGATTTTCTGCTTCATATTATTTTAATATTATCCTGTTTTGCTAAATGTTATGTGATATGAGGTTTTGGTCTTAGCGATTTATTCACCTTAATTAGATACTCTCAGACAATTTACTTGTTGCTGGATATCATGCATTCCTTTCCAAATAAAACAGAAACTTCAATTGACTCCTTTCCAACTGCCTTCGCTATCCCTTGGGGTCTTGTTAAGCTGATTCAAGGATTTTGGCTCCTAGATCACAATGATTATGAAGTAAGTATGAAACAGTCGAGTTAGACACACATGGCACTGCAGAGCTGTAATCAGTAAAAATACTTTTGAAAATTGGTACTTGGGTATAAGGAGCTATTGAAGCATTAGAAGCTCTGACATCTTCAGCAATGAGTTTTGATTTGAAATTCTGCTTTAACTACTTTGAGAGGAATTTGATTAAAACAAAGGAGTGATCCACTTTAATAATGCTTAATATTTGAATTGTCAAGGCTGTATATGGTCAGGTTTTCAGCAGGCTGGTTGGGCACTGTTTCTAAAAGAGTGTTTTGGATGATTGAAGTATGGAAACTGTGATGGTATCAGGAAGATTTGAGACAAAAGACTGCAGAAATGACTTTCCAACCTGTTCTTCCTAATGCTTTAGGTTGTTCTTTGCCTGTCACCATACTAACCAAATCAATTTGTTTCTTGAGTAACTTATTATTTAGTAATGTATTTATAAAAAGGAATATCTGTACACAGGGTTTTGTGAACTTAGAAAAATCTGAATTGCTCCTCGTAGAACATTCACTTTGTTCTGGCTGGCTGATTTTGTTTTTTCCTTGCAAATACTGGAGAATTTTTACTGCTATGTCCTGGATCAAGTATTTTGTTAGTTAGCCATCTATGTTTGTCTAACCCACGTCCAGCCTTGGTGCAGAAAGTTTTGTCTGTGTTTGTTGCCCGGGTGTATGTGTGGTAATGGAGCTGCTCTCAACCTGCCCAGAATTCCCTGGCCCTGCTCTTCCATCCGGCTACAATCAAGACCGTGCCGTGGCAGCACATGAGGATAATTCAGTCCCTCATGTGCCAGGGAGAGCACAGGCGAGCCCTGAGGTACATCCAGATGATGAAGCCGTCCATGTCCAGCAGCAGTGAAGTGCGGGTGCTCCTCACCGTCTTGTTGTCCAATAGGTAAGGAAAGCTGCCACTGTTCTGGCATTCAGATATTGGGAAATGTGCAGAGGTGCCATCCAAACGAGGCTCCCCTCCATTTCCTTTCATCTTTGCGTGAATACCATCACTGTGGGGCATCTTTTTGGCTCTGGTGTTCCCATTCCTTTCCATATCCAAACCCTGACCTGCAGGTGCATGGTGGAGGCTTGGGGTCTGTTGCAGCAGCACAGCACGAAGCTAAACATAGAGGAGCTGCTAAAGCACATGTATGAAATCTGTCAAGAAATGGGGCTCATGGAGGATTTGCTGAAGCTGCCCTTCACAGACACAGAAAAAGTGAGTTTGGAGAAGAAACAAGAAAGTCTTGTCTCTTTGGCAAGGGAAGAGACAGAATTGTAATCAATGTTTGAAATGTGTTATTTCTCACAGGAGTGTTTGGAGAAGTTTTTACAGACCAAATCTGGTGTTCAGAACCATGAATTCCTCTTAGTCCACCATCTGCAGCGTGCCAACTACATCCCAGCACTCCAGCTGAATCAGTCCATGAAGGCCAGTCTGATGGTGAGGGTAGATGTCCTGCTGTGTGAAATCATGAATTAAATGTTACAGAGCATGGTTGACTCCAGTTGAAAAAGTTTGTTTGCATCTGAGGAATAAATATGTATCTTGTCTTTTCATTCAGATTCTCAGATCCCTCTGCTATTTGTGATTTAGGTTATGGAAGTTGTTTGTGTTACTTGTTTCTGTGGAATGAAGAGTATGTTGTATGTCATGCCTTGTGTCTTGCTTTTACCTGAGAGCAGTCTAGATGCTCCACAGGTAAAATTTGCCTTATGGGTTTTAGCTGTGAGTTTTGGAGTTTTGGGGGAGGTTTTACTTTTTTGTTTTCTTAAGTAGTCTTCCTTGCACTTATCTGAAACTACCTGGTCAAATTGATGTGTACTCCTGGGTGGAGCTTGAAACTCGTCGCTCTCTACAGTGGATTTGTCCTCCTGTATCTGTAGAGCCAATTTAGGCCTTAGTAAGAAAGAGTTGAGATAGTGCCATGCAATGAACTTTTGTGCAACTTGTGGTAAATTGTTAACTTCCTGCTTTACACGTTTCCTTTGTCAGAATGATCGTGATCCTCGCTTGAGAGAGAGAGCAGTTGCCAGAAACTCTTTGTTAGACCAATATGGCAAGGTTCTTCCCACAGTTCAGAGGAAGCTGGCAGTAGAGAGAGCCAAGCCGTACCGTTTGCCTTCATCGGTCGTAAGAGAAGGTAATTTCAGAGAAGGGAAACAGGATGTGCAGCCAGCCATCACTTTGGTTACACAGGGCTGATACTTTTCCTTCTTGCTTTACAGTCCCAAGGCCAAAGCCATTATCAACAGCAACAAGACAGGCTAATGCAGGGAATGTGCATACAAGAGCAACTTTCATCAGTAAAGTGTTATCCAAAATCGGAGAAGTATGGTTAGGAAATGAGCAGAAAAAAAATATCTCACAATATGATAGGTAAGCAGCCTTTTATAAAAGTTAGTCTTGAGCTATGTGTTTGGGGAGGGAGGTGGAGAGAGAGTGAGTGAGTGAGTGGTAGGGGGAGAGAAATGGAATTCAGTTTGAATTGTGTTAGTTTTTTGGTGGAAGGTGCACATGAATAAAGCTTTGTTTTGCTTTTTTGCACATATAGTATGTAACATCTAAGAATCAATCCATCATAAGTAGTGTTTGGAGAGTTTTTCTGCTATGATAATCTTTAAATACAAATATGTGTATTTACATTATGGCAAATGTGTTTATAGTGTTTAAGACAGCTGAAACTCAAACTGTTTGTCACTACCATGAAGCTGTTGGTGTACCAACTTAAAGACTTGTTTGTGTGATCACTTAGTAATCTTTTACCAGTTCCTGCTTGGTTATTTAAAAATAAGCAGAATTACAAAGAGTGGAGAAGAGGCTCATAATTGTCAGGTGATTGTCCTACATGGGATGTGGTTAAATAAACTTTAATTCTGGTATGACTAAACTCTGAGGGAATGAAAATCCGTTGTGTTTTTGTTTTCCTTCTAGTCCTAGAGCTACAGACCCAGCAGTCAGTACCCACCTTCTCCCTGGTGCAGAGTTGCCTGATGCATTTCTTGGGACACCTATTACAAAACTTTCTCAAAAGTGTTCAAGGTACAGTAGATCTATAAACTTTATATTTCAAAATGTAGTTGTTTATCATGCATATATATGTGCATGTGTGTATACTTTTTTGGTTTGCCAAGGATTCTGTTGCATTTAGTTTTGTATCTCAAAGAAAAAGTCAACTTAGGGACAAAATCAGGTGGACAATTTGAAATGGTCCCTGCATTGAAATGTAGATGAGTCTTCTCCTGTGCTGAGAGTTAGGTCACTTGTGCAACTTAAATTTGAGGTATTCTTATGTCAGAGATAAGGATTTAGGAAATTAGGTATTAAATGTAAAGAAATAATGAAAAAATGCCCCAAAGTGCCTGTCACTTGTTTGTGGGACTGACAGATCACCCCCAGCAGTGAGGTAGTATTTCTTTTTCATCCAATGTTTTTGTTCTGCGTCACCTGAGATGATCACAGCATGCTTTTTTTCGTTTCTTTATTGATGTTCCTAGTTTAAATTGTGTATTTTAACAGGTTGCTGGATTTGGTGGTTCGTCCTGTTCCTTCCCGCTCTGTGGCACGGGATGAGAGCCGGCAGTCCCCATGCACGGCTTCTACTTCTTTTGTGGCATCCAGCCCCCTGAGATCAAACACACAGCACTCCAGCTCCCAGAAGAATCTGCCAAGAGCATCAGAGCTGAATTTACTGGAAACTCCTCTGGTGGTCAAGGTTTGTATTTTAAAAAGTCAGTAGCAGCCAACCAAATGAAAAACTTCTGAGGTTTGTTTAAAGTGAAATCACCAAAGTATTTAGTAGAAATGTTTCTGGATTGAAATTTTCAGTATGCATGTTGTTATTGTATACACAGCCCTTTTGGAAGTGGTAAGTTTGGAATAGTAAATTTTTAAGCAGGAAACTTTAATTCTCTGCTGGTTGCAGTGGACAGCTTGTCCCATAGCTTTGTGAACTATATTTATTTTCATTGTATGGAACAATTCCATCTTTCTGCCTTCTTCTTATGAAGTACCATCCATACTAGTGAACTAGCTTCATCCTCCTCTTCTGAAACCCTTTCTAAACTGTAAAATAATCTGCAATAAGAACAGCTGAATGCTTCTACATGAAGATGTGTAGGTATTTTTGCAGCAGTGTTACTGCTTCTTGTGTGCAGCTGATTAATTAGTGGAAAAAAATCTGGCTGTTCCTTTGCAGAATTGCTGTCAGATGCAGTGACTGAAAACGCTGTTGTGCAGAGTAAAGCTGAAATTGTGTGCCTTTTATAAGAGCAGTGTAGGAATTGTGAAAATTAGTGGAATGGGAGATAACCGTGCAGAAATCAAGATCTCATATCCTTATTTCCTGAAGAAGTGATTTTGAAAAATAACTTGTATTTTGTTGGCATTACAAAGACGAACCAAGGGAAATATAAAAAGCATGCATTTTTATCTTTAAAATTTTGGTATTTTGGGAAGAACAGTGCATAGGCAAAACTTTCTGCTGCTCTAAACCCAGTTTGTAATTTAAGCTAATTTAATTTTTGTAATTTAAGTACAGTCATCTGTTTCGAAGATTTAACTGGTCTTAATTAAAGTGTTTTCATTTTTTTTCCTAGAGAGCTAAAGTTTTGGCTACATCTTCTGGTTTTCCCGGGTTTACTCCTCAGTCTATTCTCAGGTCCAGCCTCCGCACTACACCCCTAGCAACGCCCTCTGCATCCCCAGGACGATCAGTTACTCCTCCTCTACGAGCCAAGGAGCCTAGAATATCTTTCAGGGAAGAGAGCTCGCATGCAAAGTGGACTGTTGGGGTAAGCTGGGCTACAGTTACTGAGTTTTGCTGATAATGCTGTGATTTAATTTAGATTCCAAGGTTTGCCAAAACTCCTTATACTGAGAATCTGGATTGTGAATCAGAATGGCAGAATTTGGTTAAAAAAAGATTGTGTTATGCTAGACATTCTGTAACATCATGTTCTTGTAGGATCATATTCATAACAAGCATCAGGAACCTTGGTGGGTTTTATTCAGATGTTGTTAGGATCTCTGGTTGTTCAGAATGTTAGTTCACCTTTCAGCTGTACCTTTTCAAAAAGTAGTGTTGCAGCAAAGTAAGGAATATGGATGGAGTGTCTTGTTTGGGTTTGTTAAATTTTGCAAATTGAACATCTGGGAAAGTAACAAAAGTCATAAAGATGCATTGACTTTCAACCTGTCTTTTTGCAATGTTGGGTTTACTTAAATGGTGGTAAAAACACTCCTAATGAAGAGAACTGTAGTGTTTTGTTCTCCCAGCCCTAAAGTTCTCGGGTTTTCTTCTTGCCTTGCACCAGGGATAGCATCCATGTAGTTTTTAATTGCAGTGGGTCCATCTGACCTGCTGTGGTCCCTTCTGCTCCTGCAGCTGGGTAGCTGGATTCTGTGGCTCAGCCCGTGAGGCAGTTGCCAACATCATAAATGCAAATCAGGGGCACAACAGAGGCATGTGCCGCTATCCCCTGTGTGAGTAGCTCATGTATGTTACTGTAACAAGTTGTGCTCTCTCCTGTATGAAATTCTTACTAATGGTGGCACTATAGCCAGATTAAATTACTTGTTCCATGCCACAGGCATAGTTGAACACCAGCACATTTTAGTAGTGCATATGTGTTGAAAGGACAAGCATAAAATAAAGAAATCTTGAGTTAGGATTTTATTAGGCAGAGCTTTGTCTTCCTGAAAACACCCTAGTAAACACAGTGAAGAGCCTTGAGGTGACATTATGAGCAAGACTGATTTAACCTTAATTCTCCAATGTCATGGAAACTCAGTAAGCAGTCTCTACAGTGTAATTAATTTTTACACTCAGCCTTAAATCTAAGATAGTGCTAGAATGAGAATTAATTTTTCATCGTCTCACTAAGAGGGTGTATAACTTAGAAATATCAGTATTCGTTGAGCAGACTCATGTTGCTGATGTGAACTTTTTTTTTTAGGTGACAGAAGATGATAAAGCACAATTTGGAGCTTCATCTGAGCATCATCATGGCTTGGTGGAGGATGCTTGGTCTGAAAGTAAAGCTAAACCAACTCTGTTTACTCTGAGCAATCCTGAGGATGATGATGCTGAATTGCAGGAGTCTTCAGAAAGCATACCTGGAGATGATTTGGAGAAGGTGGATGTCAGCAAGGAAAACAGTAACATCTCTGTCAGATCAGACCAGACTACTCTGGAGTATCATGATGCAAAATCACCGGGTGATTTTGAAGATGATGTCATCTTTATAGCTGCTAAACCAGCTACTTCTTCCACTGAAGAAATTGTTGATGTTCAAGAATTGGAGAAGGAGGAAGAAAGTGAAATGGTTGAAGATAAATCTTTCCAGATGAAACAGCCAGATCCTTCAGGACAAAGAAAAGAAGCAGGTGTGTTTCATCCTGTGATAACCTAAGTTCCTGAGTTTTTCAAATGTCTTCAAAAGATTGAATTACTGATGAGTGCAGCAGTTAATGATCAGTTTTCACAAGTGCCCTAGGCTTTTAAAATTGCCTCTGTGTTTTAAGTCCTTTTTTTGGGTATCCTGGACCTTAGCAATGTATGCTTTCCTTGGCTGATATTTTTAGTGTGTAGTTGCAGCTGAAAGGCAGCAGTATGGGAGTTTTGAAAGGGATACATGTTTAAAGCTTTGGCTTCTTGTTATGTTTTAGGGGTAGTTCTATAATTTGCAGGAGTTTTCACTTTGTTCCACTGAAATTATGCATCAGACTTCTTGTTCTACTGGAAAGAAGAACACAGGCCATCTGTGTATTTGAAGTCTTGGTAGCATTATTTTGTTAAGGCCCTGTGCTAGGTGAAATGCATAAAGGATCACTTTAAACTCATATGAGCAGTTAAAAAGAAGTGATGTTGAGTGCAACAGGGAAGTCATCCATCTCTTCATTTTTGTAGGACTTGTGGAAGAATCAAATGCTGAATGTCATACCCTTCCTGAGCATAAGTTGGTGTTTAAAGCTGCTGAGGCTGCAACTTCTGGGGCTGGAAATGAAGGGTGAGCTTATGAAGTAGATACATCTTTGGGTTCACAGCAACATAGCTGCTGGCTTTTCTGTGCTTGAAAACTGATTTTGACCTGGGATTAGTTCTTTCCTGTGTTGTTATATGTAAGGGCCTGTCTATTCCATTCTGTCTGTGACCAAAAGTAATCTGGCATGAATGTAATGCCCATTGACTAGCTGTCAGTTTGAGCCTTTTTTCTCAAATCATTGCAGACCCAAAAGTATGATGATAAAGATTTCATTCAACAGTCCCATACAGACCTTGTGAGAGTTACTAAGCAGATACTGTGAATATAAGCCCTGTTTTTTTCTTAAAATTGTGTAGTTAAAAATGAATCCTGAGATTCCTGTAACTTCAGTGGGTTTATTTTGGAGTTTGGATGCTTTCTGACAATGTTTTTTACACTTGATTTCTGTTTTCTGTGTGTGTTCAACTAGCATCTATTTGTTTATGGAAAGAGAAGCTGTTTTCTCACCAGGTACTTTGAAAGCCGCAACTGCTGAGTAATAAAGACAGAATGTTGGCAATGAGAGAACCCTTGGTTTCAAGTGGTGACTTTCACCTGTACAGACTTCTGTTCAGTTGATTCTGAACCTCTGTTATTGTAGTTGCCCTCTTTCTACAGAAGACAAATAATACATTATTCTGTATTATATATTCTGTAATACACCTCTGTTATGTTGTTATCTAGTGCTGGATAACTGGAAAGAATATTAAGTACTTGATTCGTTGCATAAAATGACTTAAAAAGTGAATTACAAATTGAGTCACGAATATGTTGATAGGGGAATTTCTAATTTTTCTCATATTTTTTTGTAGTTTGAAACTTCAAGATTTTGCAGTGAGAAAGTAACTTGTAAAGTTCTTAAAGGTTTGTTTTCAAACTTTATGATGAATTTCTCTCTTTTTTTTCATGAAGTGAAACTACCTACCAGGAGTCTGAAATGACCTCTTCATCAGAAGAAAAAGCCATACTGGTTGCAACAAATCCACAGCTCACTGAATCCCCGGAGGCAGACAGTGAATGTATGTTGGAAGTGTTCTGTGTGTTTGAGTAGCAGAGCTCCTCAAGTGAAATATGTAGTTTGCCATACCACTGTAGGTGTCTCAGATTGAAATAGTAGTAGCCAACCTTCTGTTACTGCTAACTTTCATTAAACTAGAGAGAACACCCTCCTTAAAGAAAGCCCTTTTAGAAAGTGCATAGCAAATCTTTGCGTTCTTGATCAAACACTGAGATGCTGGTAGAACTTAAAACATTATAATGTTATTTTAATGTTGTACACCACTACCAATTTGTGTGCCATGGGATTTGCTGCTTGATTTACTATTTTAAAAGATGATGCATCCTCAGTATTCAGACTGAAGCAACTACCCACCAGGGTGCCTTTCCAGCCACATATTCCTCTTTTTTTTCTCTATGGACTTGACAGCTGATTTTCTCCTCCTCCTTTCTTGCTGTGGGGCTGCATCCTTTACCCGATCTGTAGTTGGCACAGTTCAAACCCCGTTGACAACTAAGCCCCACACAGCCACTCACTCATTTCCCCTGGGTGAATGGGGGAGAGAATTGGAGAGCTGAAGTAAGAAAACTCATGGGTTGAAATACAGACACCTGAATAGGGAGAGCAAAAGCTCTGCGTGCAAGTCAGGAAAAACAAGGAGTTCATTCACCACTTCCAGTTGTTCAGCCATCTCCAGGAACGCCAGAAAATGGCCCATGGGAAGACAAACACCGTAACTTTGAATGTCTCCTACTTCTTCCTTCTTTCACATGCCTTTTTTGCTGAACGTGATGCCATATTTTATGGGATGTCAGCTGGGGTCAGCTGTCCTGGCTATGTCACCTCTCATCTCGTTGTGCACCCCCAGCCCACTTACTGCTGGCATGGTGTGAGAAGCAGGAAGGGCCTTGGCTCTGTGTAGGTGCTGCTCAGCAGTAACTAAAACATCCCTATCACCAACACTGCCTTCAGCACAAGTCCAGAATAGAGCAGTACCAGCTACTATGAAGAAAATTAACTATCCCAGCCAAAACCAGCACAGTATTTCTAGCTTTTGGAGAAAGCCCAATATATGTGGTAGGATGGAGAACCATATTGTTGGCTCTTGCTAGCTCTGTTACTTTGTTTTGCTTAAACTTAAGTCATTTATATAAAGGTTAAGGTAAAATTACATAAATCTCTTCTAGCTGTGATAAGTATCCTTGACAGTGAGGACATGGTCAGTACTCCATCTGAAAATCGCCTTGAGGGCAAGTGTGTGGATTTACCTGAAGAATGTAACCCTGCAGCAGCTGAAATTGAAGAAGTCCCTGTTTCTAACAACCCTCCAAAAACTGAGGAAATTAATGTGAGTAAACTATTTTCTCATTTTCTACAAAATAGAAAACAGTTTGCAAATTGAAGACAGATACATTCTACTGACAGTTAGGACACACTCAAAAGTGTCTGTTTCTTGAGCTGCTTAACACAAGTTTAAAACCTCAGTGTTGCAAGGGCAGATATGTTGTTCTCTTCTGCATTTTCTGTTCCTATAACATGAATGGAACCTGTCAAGTCTTAGGCCTTTAAGAGCAAACAAAAAAAAAGCCTAAACTATTTTTAAAACAGCTAGGCATTAATTTGATTTACTTGAATTCAAACTTTTTTATTTTACTTAAAAAATTATTTCTAATGTTAAAGACAATAAGAAAGTTGCAGGAGTGTAGCTTCTTTGTTTTGATAACCATTGCAAACAAAAAGATGTGGGAACCAGACTCAGAATTATTTAGGTGCTTAGGTCCTTTACTGTTTGTTCCTTCTTAACAAGCAGAATTCCCAGTAATGAGCTCATTTTGGTGTCAAGATATTTCTTCAAGAGATAGAGGTATTTAGAAAGTATGTTATCTCATGCAATCCAAGTGACTCCTCCAAGTGCCATGTTGAGCTGTTGGATGTGATACCTGGCCAGTCTTAAGTGCTGCAGTCAAAACTATCATGAGTGAAGCTTTAAGTATTGGGGACCCAATTGTATTTTACCCCGTTGGAGGCAGAGTGGGTCACTCTGGCTGTGGAGCAGTGCAGAGGGCAGTGCAGTGTGATGGTCACTGCTGGCTGTGTACACACCTTGTGTTGGAAATCTGCTGCTGGTCATGGGCGGTGGCAAATGGTCAGTTCTGAACAGAAATCTCAGAAACGGAGCATGTGAATTGCACACAGGGACTGCTCCGATCCCTGTGCCTCAAATGCATAAACTCTCAGCTGCAGTACAAAATCACATTGTTTCACATTCAGGGTGATCTTAAGGGAACTGTCCTCAGTTTCATCTAGCTCAGTGTGAAATTAGTCTGTTTGCTACTGAATAAAGTATTAACAGGCATTTTTTAACTTTAGGTTATAGAAGATACCTCAGAACCAGCACCTGAAACATCACCATATAGTGAGCTAGATCCATCAAGCAATCTTCATTATAGCTATGAAAATATAGAGCAACAGTTTGCATGTGATTTGCCTGATAATAAAGATAGTGAATGTGATGCAGCTGAGGGAGATGGAGACCTTTTTCTGTCTCAGAGTAATTTTACGTTAGTTTTGGAAGGAGAAGAAGGGGAAGCAGAGATGGGAGACCCTACATCAGTAGATGCTTCTAAACCAGATGACACACCAACAGACGAAAAGCCCATGACCAATATAGGAAATACTGAAAGCCAGGAACATGTTACAAACTCAGTGTCCACTGTAACTGGTGATCAGGAATCTGAAAATATTTCAGAGTCACTCCCATATGTGCCTGAACCTATTAAGGTTGCCATTGCTGAGAACTTACTGGATGTAATCAAAGACACGAGAAGTAAAGAATTTACATCTGAAGTTGTAGAACAATCTATTCATGAAACCATAGGTAAAAAAGTAACTAGATTCCAGAAGACAAAAGCTCCCTTAATGCCTGTGCTAGAAGCAGTGGGAGAGGAAACCAGCAGACATCATTATGGCATTGCTCCAAGAACACGCACAAGGGGACAGCTGAGTAAAAGTCCAGGTGTTCTGCCTGCAGGCACTCAGCAGCTGCTGAAGACAGACAGCCCAGCTCTGCTTGGACTCTCTCCTCGGAGAAGTACCAGGCGAACAAAAGAAGCATCTGGGACTCCCAGACCCCAAACAGAGGAAAATGCTCAAGAGCAACAAATACCTGTGATGCCTGTTACTCCTAGGAGAGGTAGGAAACCTAAACTGTCTAATTTAGAAAAAACAGAAAGCAGCCATTCTGATGGACAAACCTTGTCTGACAGTACGCGGCCTGTTACTCCCAGAAGAGGATTAAGGAGAGCAAAGGAAGCTGCATCTGAACTCCAAGAAGAGGCTAATGAGGAAATGCCTCTTGCTGAAGGCAGCATTGTTGCTTCTTTTACTTCCAAAAGGACTAAAGGAGGAAAAAGTTCAGCTGGAAATCCAGAAACTGGCAAGGCTGACACTGATCATAAAGTAAAAACAGCAGCCAGTCCCAGTAGAAGTGCAAGAAAATTGAAAAGCTTTAATTTACAGTTTACTGAAGATGCTGTCCAGGATCAACAGGTGCAGCTTAGTGACCAACCTCTTTTACCCGTGCCAAGTAAAAGAGGCAGAAGAAGAAAGATTAGTTCATCAGAAGTTTCAGAAAATTCTGATCTTGATGTGTCTAAATCATCACTTCCTCAAACAGAATTTAAACTTCCTGTCACGCCTAGAAGAAGTGCTAGGAAGGCGGCACAAAACCTCTTAGCAGACCCAGAGTCAACCTCTTCTCAGGAGGACACACATTCAGGTGTGAAAGTAGAAGTCCTTAATACTCCTAAGAGAAGAGCTAGAAAACTGCCACACGAGAATCCAGAAAAAGTGGATACTCACGAGCAAACTCCTGCAGAGCCAAGCGAGGAGCCAACCACTCCCAGGACTCCAGTAAGGACAGGGCGTCGGGGCAGGAAGAGGAGATCAATGTCTGAGGAGACCTCCCAAGGACCTGGTGGCAGTCCTTTGCTGCTTGAAGACATAAACCCCTCAGGACGTGATCAGACATCAAGAGCTCTGACAGATCGTGTTACAAGAACCAGATCCCGCAGGACGACCATCGGTCAGAAACTGTCTGTTGAGGAAAATGAGGCTTTCCTTTTCTCTCCTCCTCTCACAAAGCTGACAAAGAAAATTGAAGGTAGGGTGCGCTATGTTTATATGCAAAATAGGGCATATCCTCTTCTTTGCACTACAGAAAACAAACTGTGAGAATAGCTTTAAGTATTGCAAAGAATATAAGAAAAAATTTGCCAAGAGGGAGTTCATCTTTTGGCTGAAGTCTTTGTGACTGCCTGCTTAGTTCTGGTAGAAACAGATTATGAAGCTGATCTAAGTTGTGGAATTAAATTTAAGCTATATTTTTGTAAGGAACTTAATTCCTGTCAGATTTTGAAAACCAGAGATTATTTGTGAATATATGCTTGCCATCCCTTCCCCCCACAACAGAGGAATAAAGGATGTGTGCTTCCAAATTCTGTTCAGTTTTCAAGTTCAGATGAGCTGCATCTTGCAACAAACTGTACAGCTGTTAAATTATGTGATTCTTTTTCTTGAGTGTATACTTGGTCAGTGAAATTAGTGTACACAAGAATCTTTTATTAGAGTACATGATAAATTTTTTTGAGGTGTGTAAGGACTGTTGATGCCTCTGGAGTGTAATATCTTTGATTATGTAGGTGCAGGTAAAATCACTACACTGGCTTAGTTTTGTTTCACTATTTTTGGTAACAGAATTAATCCTGAGAGGCAGCTTCTTGGGGGAAAAAAGCCTTTGCATGGAATATTTATAAAGCTGATGGGACCTTTATTTTTGGAAGCTATTGTGCTCTTATTTGTCAGCTGTAATTTAATAATACTGTCCCTCATGTATAACATATGTGCATACTAACAATGCATTGTCATTTTAGCTGGAAAAACAGACCATTCTGTGCAGTTAAAGGAATTGGACCCGGATTTGTCTTCTCAATTTGTCTTTTCACCCCCTCTTTTGAGGTCAAGGAGAAAAAATGTAGCTAGCATTTCCCGAATTGTGAAAGAAGCAGTAAGTAAAAACTCCAGTTGTCCCATGTTCTTGATTTTAATTCTGTACCATTTTTTTGAGATAGTGCTTTGCAATGCTTTGCCTTTTTCATTGGAAACATATCTAAAAAGAACTCTGAATGAATCAGTTAAAAAATTTATTGTTTTTCTTCATGAAAACTAGCTATGGAAGCCAGTTTTGAAACTATGTAAATCAAGAATTGATAAATACTGTTTTGCCTTTAACAAAAGGCACAGTGGCTCTCTTTAAACTCACTTGCTATGTTATCTGTTAATTTCAGAATTTTAACTTTTGGGATGGTAAAATAATTTGATGCAGAAGGTTTGTTTTTGTAAACAAAGGGTACTTTTGGAAATAACTTTGGTATGATTTCTTAATGAAAAAAACATTATTATTCCATAGAAGTCTAAGAGCCTGTTCATGAGTAACATTTTTGTTGTCTTAACATAGGAGCTTCCGGCTAAAGAGGAAGAGGATACCAAACCTGTGGAGTCCGGAGAAAAGCAAAAATTGAAGAGAGGTAGAATTCCAAAATCAAAAATGAAGAAAGCAAGCGAGTATGAAATAAGTTTTGAACAGTTATTTGCATTTCCTAATGTGATGGTGATTCAGCTGTTAAGTACCTAAGTACTTCTTCCTCTCTTGGTTGTGCAGATCTTCTCTCACTCTACCAGCATGTCCAGCTTGCTGGTCTAATAGGCGCCTTTTCCCCCTTTAAGGGTTTGATTTGCTAATGGAAGTGGAAAAGGGAGAGAATAGAAAAGGGCACATGGAAACTAATCGCAGTGGTGACACTGCAATGCCTTTACATTGTCTTATTCCACCTTATGAAACCACACGCTTCCAGTTTAGTTTCTCATACAAGGTGGGAAGTGGCCAGACAATGAGGAAAGGGAATGAAAGCAAAATGAAGCTCATTTTTCCACCTTTTCTGCCTTGATTCTACCTACAAAGAAGCCCATGCATTTTTTTAGGAATTGATTTTGGAATTCCATGTCATTTTTATCCTCGATTAAATACTGTCAGTAATGAAAAATTATGCTCTTCCTTCTTTTCAGAACCACAAAAGAAGGTTCTTGGTCACCTCCACCAGTAGAAATAAAATTCATCTCTCCCTTTGGAAGTCCAATGGATGGAACAAAAACCAAACAGAAAGAAACTACAGAAGCAGCAGGGAAGACCGTAAGAAAGAACAAAAAAAGACTGTCGAGTTTTCCAAAGCCAGTTGTGCGCCGGAAGATGCTGTAACTGTTTTTTTAAGTTTATAATGTACGCCACTGTTTGTAAAGTCATCAAAACTGTGTGAATTAGTAAAAAGAAGAAAAATCATCTAATTTGGAAGAGATAATTTATATAAATTATTGTAAAATTTCATAAAAAAATGGTCTTCAATAAGTAACTCCATATGGAGTGTGATTTCTTCAGTCAATGCAGTTTTCTATTTTATATTAAGACTTCATACATTTATATAATATGTAAATACAGCTTATTTTAGGAATGTGAAATAAAAATGTATACTTCACAATGTGCTTACTGTCTGTTAGCTTTTTGAGGGAATATTGGGTTCAATGACATGTATTGCTCAGAACTTTTAATGTTAGTTTGTGGGAGTTACAGACTCTCAAAAGTGATTCCAAAAGCTTTTTAAAAGTTTGTTGAGAATTCCTATAACAAGTAAACATTTTAAACATACATAGTTTTGATTTTAAAATTATGTTTGACCTTCTGGGACAAATAATTGGACTTACAATACAAACTGGTAATTCCTTACATTCATGGTTAAGTTGTACTGTATTGAAGTCAGAATGTAAACAATTGTTTTAATCCGTGCAATATTTTGTTTTTGTATTTGTCTTAAACTTTGGGAAAGCTGCTCTTAGTTCATAAAACCACACCACACCTCAGATGTGTCATTATTTCTTAAAATTTGTTGTCAGCAAAAAGTTAACTGTACGGATGGTGTGATGCTTACTATGGCATATCAGATTTAAAGGGATACTACCCGGATACTTTGAAATTTGAGCCAAAATTATTTTCATAATATGACTGCTACTATAATTAAAATACTTACTATCTGTAAACATGCTTTGCAGTATTTGAAACCGGCATATCACAGCACTGAAAACCTGATGGTAAAACCTATATAATAGTCTGCAAAAGGTACAAAAATGTACAGAAATCTTCACTACAAACCATATTTTTTAATAATTATTTCATTAACAGTCTTGGGTTAAGGAGTATGTGTCCCTATAAAGTTTCAATTTATATAAATAAAGTCACAAGCCTATTCTTTTAAAAGCAGACATGGAAGTACTATTTTGATGTGCAGTCTTTTAGACAATGGATTATTTTTCTGTATGTTAATTTATATATGGATGCAACTTTGAAGACTACAAAATGGTGGAACCTGATATTAAATGTTTCAATTAGTAAAAACTACAGTTATTTTAAGACATAAGTTATTTATTAACTAATAGCTTGTACATAGTGAATGAATGTATTAATAACAGATTAAGCTTGTGAAAGAAGATTGTTCTGGGGCCGTGATTTTTCTATCTCAGAACAGATCATTCTAGAGAAGCAATTGCATGCACTTGAATATTTTTCTCCTTGGGGAAGTATTCATGACTGAGTGAAAACTTTAAAAAAAAAGTCAAATGTTTAAAATGTGAAAGTGGCAGTAAATTGAGACCTTTGAGTTAAGGTAGTAATTATTTTCTCTGTGTATTTTGTACTTGAATTACTATAAATATGGTCAAAGAGGAAAGGGGAGGGAAGATTAGCAATATTTTTTTTATATTCACATTGCACAGAAGTTCAGTGAATAGCTCAGAAAATGGGGTAAAAGGTCAAATTTAAGAAATTGGAATAGAATACAGATGGCAAATCTGTTTTTTGTAGTGTGCAAGAGTATTTCTACTAAGAGTATTTCTAAAATACTCTGATTATTGTCAAATGAAATTGACTGATGAAATGCTAGTGAAAATTACCTAATAGGGTTTTAATGCATTTCTGTCATTTATACTTATATACATGTATATTTTTTGGTATGAAAGTTAATTAGAACAAATGAAAATATAGCATTAGGTGATTTTAGTAGTTTTTACCATCTGTTTTATTTACACCTCAGCTAAAATATCCTCCTTTGTCTGTGCTTAGGAAGAAAGCAAGCAATAGCAAAAGACAATTGGCATTACATTTAATAACTTCCTAAAGGCTTGCAATTTTCTAGTAACTTTTGACTTTAAAGGAATTTTAATTACGTGTTGAAATGTTTTCTCTTTTTTTCCCCTTTTTTTTGTAACTTGGATTCAATGCATAGTTCTCCAGTGCTGACCAGTTTCCCCAAGGAGCAGTTTAAAAAGGAGTATGAGCATAATGTGTTACAAGGAGTGGGAGCTGAGAAATTTGGAGGACATGGAAGGAAATAGAAGCAAAACCAGACACTGTGACTCTGTTCAGAGCCTGAGAAAAAGAAGCAGCTGGGGAACAGTGTTAAGGTGCCAGCTCAAGGATGGGTTTGTAATGAAGTGGAGAAAATAGACTTTATGTGGGTGCTTTCTCTGTAGGCTTGCTACATGTGTGAAGGATGAGTGGCAAAGATTTGCAGCGGTTTGCACATGGATCTGAGAGAGAGAGAGAGTAGTAGTGCCAGAGGGGCCTGTGAGAGAAGGTTGGGATGCATTGTCAGGGCATAGGGTTGCAGTTTTCTTGCAAACAAGGTGGGAATTTCACAGGAGCTACAGCTCATTGCTAAACAACATTCTGAAGTTTTTCTGTAGGAAAGTACTTGAAGCGTGTGTTTTTATCCCCTAAAGAAGTGCTGGATGGCTAAAAGCTGAAGCCAGATTGTGTATCTGTATCTTTGGGGTGTAACCGCAGAGAAAACTGCTGGAAGGCTGACCAGCTTGGGACAGCGGAATCGTAACTTTTCAGGAAGAATAAAATGGGGTGCAATGGCAGATTTTATTTCCAGGAAGAACACAGGAGGATATATTAGTGATGGGAGTATGGGTAACATTAAGGGCTGTTTTTAGAAGGTATTTTGTAAAGAAAAGAAATGTTACAGTGGAAATGGTTCTCTTGAGTTACCTCAAAACCTTTTATTTCTTCAAATATTTATAAGCTAAGGCTGATGAAAGCATTTGTTCCAGGTTATAACACGAAGGAGAGTTAAGTCTGTTTTACTTTCCATAGCCACTCAGTGCTTGAAGTGCTAATTGATTCACTTTGACTTTGTTTATTTGCCTTAATATTTGTACATGTCCAGTGTGCAAGTAAGGGCACAGATAACTATTTAATCCCCCATCAGAACTTCCTCTCATGGAAGACTACTCTCAGGGTTGTCAGTGCAATAAATTTGTTTGCTGCAATTTCATTACTTCCCAAGTAACTAATACATAGCAAAGTTGTTGATTTCTGGTGGGGAAAAAGGAAGCTATAGGCAGGAAACAATCCACAAGTTCTCATGAGTAGTTAGGCAATGCTTGCAACCAATTAGTCTAGGCCAATCTGAAAATACTGAAATAATAGAATTTTAGGTAATAGGACAGCCGTTTGTTTCTTTTCTTCATACTTTTGTGCAAACTTCTGGGTTTCCATTCCAGGAATGCTTTTTTTTCACCAAAGTAGTCAAGATAATGAGTCTCTTTGATATGCTTGAAAATATATGTTCTGTAGTTCCTGTTGAATTAAAGCTGTTCCTAAAATAAAATGCATTTTCCAGCACTGGGCTGTGTGGATGACCAATATGTGAGGCAGAGAGAAAAATGCAACTTAAACTTATTGATGTGTCCACTCAGGTCAGTTCCTCCTTGGCTGTGTCATGACTCACAGCAGGTCATTGATGTGCTGTGCATTGCTGCAGAACTTGGTTTAAACCTGAACTGAAACATGAATTATTAGTGAATGACTGCTTGCTTGAATTTTGATACTTAACTGGGATTTTAATAACAAAGGGAGAAGGATGCAGGAGGTGGATGTGTGACTTCTATGAAAACCAACAGAGTCCAGGGCACAGAAAAACCTTTGCTTTTGTCCTGACCTGTTGTGGCTTCTGACCATGGTGTCATCCTTAAAAGACAGGACTAATGTGCTCGTCTCAGCAGGACCAGTTACATGGGCCAGGTAAGATCTTATTCAAAAAAGCAACTTAAATCAGTTTTTGCTAATGTAGATGGGTCAGGTTTTTTATCTCTCCTTAACAACATTGACCTAAGTGTAATGCACATATCTGGTGTTCATTGCTTTGAAATGTTACATAGTGTTCCCTACACTTCTGTCATCCTGGAACTGAACACCAAAATCTAGCACATGCTCTCACACAGAATCAGAGAATATCCTGAGTTGGAAGGGACCCACAAGGATCATCGAAGTCCAACTCCTGGCCCTGCACAGGACACCCCNGCAGCAACGTGGCTGCTGCTTAGCCGCGCTGCCCCGCAGCCGAGCATCGCGCGGCTTGCTGCTCGGGGAGTAAGGTCTCAGATAGAGGTTTGGAGAGACGGTGGTGCCAGGCCAGTTCCTGCCGTGATGCTGGTTTACTGCTGTGGTGGGGAGAACAGAATCCTTAAACTGGCAGCAGGGAGTCACCAAGCACCAGGCCCTGTTGCATGGGTTGCAGGTGTTTCTGCAGTTGATCTTGTCAGGCTGCTGGTTGTGGAAGCCTGTTGGAGAATTAAATGTTCCAAGTCCGTGTGGGTACAGCCTTGGGCAGCCTGCTGCGGGTGATGGCTTTAGCGGCGGGGCAGTTGGATGAGATGACTGCCAGTGGCTCCAGAAGGCCCTTCTAGAATTCCGTTATAAAGCCAAGAACTTGTGCTGGGAGGGACAGGCAGTGAAATACCACACTGCTGTGCTCTGTACTGAGCCCCTTGGCGCCTGTGTCTGTCTGTCCAGGTAAAGGAGGTGATGTAAGACCAGCATTGGCTCAGCACAGACTTTAGGAACTTTTGCTTGCTTAGCCGTGTTAGACAGGCTGCAACTCTTAAATGAAACCAGAGTTCTGTCAGACAAGAACCACAGCAGATAGCTGGGTAAATTTCCTCAAACGTCCAATTCTGATATGTGTTGGTTCTATTTGTTTTCTCACTTAAAGGGAAATCAGACCTTTGGTCTGAATCTAATACAGAATCTTAGCAGTTGGGGGATATTGGGATAGAGTGCTGAAATACCTTCTACTTCTTATCTTCTGCTGTAGGTTTATGTTTCCTGGAGAGCATAAACGTTTTAAAGTACGATTTTGCTGAGATCACATCTTGCTAATGTGTATAAGTAGACCTGAACTCAGTGTGTTAATCCATTCCCTGTTATTTATGTTGTCCATCCTTCTGTGTCACTTTTTGTTCATCTCATAGGCATCAGAAAAGCACGAGATTCTCCTTTTGCTCTGCTGTGAGATGAAAAAATGTCCTGAGTTCAATTTTTTTTTAAGCAGGAAGTGCTACAGATGATGTATAGATTTGTCACTGCATACTGATGAAGTTTGGGTAAGCCTCAAAGATATTTATGGCTGACATGGGACTATTTTTGTCCTTTTTTGCTTACAGTGAAGAATGCGAGACCTAACGGCTCAGGTAACGAGCAGTCTGCTGCAGTTTCCAGAGGTCACTATTGAGGCACTTGGGGAAGATGAGAGCACCCTAGACTCTGTGCTGTGTGGGAAATTTTCTGGAGGTGAGCATTTTCCTTTAAATTTGGATTTGGTATAAAGTTGTTACTGCGTGAAGCACAGGGTCATAGCACAGGGTCATAGCATCAGGTTGGTTCTGTTAAACAAAATGCATCAGGTTCTGATAGTGCCTAACAGGCTGTTTTAAGAGTTAGAAGTGCTAAGCATTGAAAGTGCAACAGCCTGCTCCATTCCTGTGCTGTTGAAATACTGGAGCTGACCATGCCCTACTCAGTTTTGAATCAGATAGAAGGCAGTTTTCAAGGCAGAATAGTGTTGTTTTGAGATGTACTTCTTTGTACTAGCTCAAGCAGTGCCCACGTATTTCCAAGGTATTTGACAGGATGCAGATGAGGACCCAGTGAGAGTTGGTGGCAGCAGCTAAGCAGATGAGGCAGCTGCCTTTCTAGGTGATCTGAAGGTAGAGCTGGATGCCTGTCTGGATGTCTGGGCTTCTGTTAAGCCCAGGTAGAATCTTATCTACCTGACTGTACATGTAGTAATGGAGCTAATCCTTCCTCTGAGATTGAAGTTCCTCAGTAAAGGAACAAGTGTTAAACTCTTCAGTGGAACAAGACTTGTTACATTCTTTCTGGGATCAGCAGGTGTAAAAGTTGCAATGTAGGGCTTCAGTGCCCATTTTAAGATAATCTTGTGTCCAAATCCCTGCCCAGAGTAGTTGTGTGTCCAGCAAAATTCTTCACTGGAAATGAATTGGTTTAGATGGGCTGTATTTGAAGTCTGCTTTGAGACTTGTATTCCTGTTCACATTTAGATGTTTTCTAGCAAAGGCAAGCCAAGTGTGGTGTAGAGACTAGAGGTCAGTCTGTTGTAATCTCTATTCCCAACAGTCAACGTTGTTGAGTGCAGGAATGACAAGTACAAGTGCAAACGCATGGGGTTGTTAATTTCAAGCTGTATTGGTTGACGATTGCAGTGGGGGATTGGAAACAATGGTCCAGATGTAGGTAGGTTGTCCTTGCCGCCTTTGGTGCGTTTGAGGGAAGGGCCCAGTGGCAGCGCCGTTGCTGTTGTTTCAGTTCCTCTGCCCGGCTCAGCTGAGTGGAGTTTGTTTCCCTTGCAGGCAGAAGTGGCCTGGCATGGCTGGCGTGTGGCCCCCAGCTGGAGGTGGTGAACTCGGTGACAGGAGAGCGGCTCTCTGCGTATCGCTTCAGCGGCGTGAGCGAGCAGCCTCCCGCCGTCCGCGTGGTGAAGGAGTTCTCGTGGCAGAAGAGGAGCGGGCTCCTGGTTGGCTTGGAGGAAGCAGAGGGGAGCGTTCTCTGTCTGTACGACCTTGGGATCTCAAGGGTGGTTAAAGCAGTTGTTCTTCCAGGAAGGGTATGTATCTTTGGGAAGATGAAGATATTTTGTTGTTTGGTGCTGCATAATCCTGTTTCAGAAAAAGCTTTGGAGCGCCTCTTTGAAGGTTCTATGTTCTCTATACTGTATTAACATATTGTCAGTTCAGATTATCCAGCCAAGAGAGCCTTTTTCTCAACAATGCTTTCTGCATTTTTGTCATTTTTGTTTTAAGGCGGTAAGGAGCACCATGTTTCCTGTATTGTTTTCCATGATTGCATATTTCAAGACTGCCACATGGTGTTTTCACAAAGTTTACTTGTTTTTGTGAGGCAGAAGGGCAGCATTCAGATTCAGTGAGCTGAGAAAACTTTCCTTTTTTCATCTTCGGAATTAGTTAGCAAAGCACTGAGAGAATAAGAAAAAGCAATGTGTAGCATAGTGGAAAAATATTTCAGGAGCTTCTGTGTGGAACATGTTTGCAAGACTCTATGCAAAACTAATAAAGATTCATTTGGAACTAGTTGTACAATGAAAAAAATCTTAAAAGAAAAAATTAGGGGCTGCAACCCTTGAACTTTGTCGGATTGTGCAGCAAGATGTGTTCTGTATTTCCTCATCAGAGTCACTAACACTTGAAGCATTTATTTGAATAATAAAAATAGTCTTGTTAGTCCTCTGAGCAGCAGAGAAAATTGAAAAATTTAATTTGAATCATAAGAATTCTGAAAGAAAATAAAGTTGCCGGCGTTTATTAGAGGTAGGTACCTGAGTCACCTGGTGACCAAGGTGAAAGGTGAATTGTGTAGCAGATGGCCAGGCAGTGCAGTCATAAGCAAGTGCTTGATATGGGAGTGGGCAAACTTCAAGAGCTTAAGGTTTTGGATATTTTCCCCACTTCTGGGGGTGAATAACCTACATAAAAGGATGGACTACCTTGTGACGCTCACTTCTTTACTTTGTTGTTTTCAGACAAACCTTTGTTGCTGATGTAAAGCTGTGTGCTTTGATGGTGCTGCATTTGTAAGAGGCCACAAGATAGCCCCTGTTCTTGTGTTGTCCAGCTTTAGTGCAGGAGCCCTGGTGTGTCTGCTAGAGCAGTCAGTCTTGTCCTGGGCGTGCTGTGGGTGCTGCAGGCTCTGTCTTCACCTTGTGCTGAGGTCGTGGGGACCGCTTGGGCTGCCAGGGAGCAGAGAGAGCTCCTGCCTCAGGCTGAGCAAGTCCTGGTTTGGTCTCTTGCTGTTGGTCTAGGCTGCCTTTTGCAGCTTCCTTAGCATCTGTAAGAGTGCTGGTGTGCATTTCAGATTCTTGTGGGATATTATCAATGAAAGTGAGCGTAGATTTTAGTGAGCCGGCGTCTCCCTCCAACCCTTTCTAGGAGTGTTCCATTGCCACAGAAATGTTGTTTGCTGTGCCATGGCCTCGTTTGCCTTGCAGGCCTGATTTATCTTATGAAATGCTTGGTAAAGCAGGCCTGGACTGTATCACAGAGCTGATGGGCTTTGAGTAGTGGGAGAATTAGATCTAGCTTTGTCTTTTTATTTAAGTTCTTTACACATGGTAAAGCTTCCAGCATGTAATTGATTTCATGTCTCTTCTTAGACACAATTAATTCTAAGTAGGAAATGGAAAGTGGTAAGCTGTAAAGACAGAATAGGCCATTTAAGTGGAGAGGGCTTTCTTTCCATTAATTTCCTTTTTCCTTGATATAATAGGGAGCAATGCTTTGTTTGTAAGTCTTANGTGTTTTCCTGTTTCCATTAATGGCTTGGGGGAAGCTTTAGGCTTGTGTTTTAAAGTAAATCTGGGTTATGAAAAATCCTACTTGTGGGTGAATGAATATGGCAGTTTGTGTTCTCAGATTGCATAGGCTGTTTTGGGTGTTGTAAGAGTGGCTTCAGGAGTTCATGTCCCTTCAGGTAGCTTCATCATGAGGCCCAAACTCCTGATTTTATAGGGTCCAAGAAGAATTTCACTTCAATGGTTACATTTGTACTCGTTTTTTAAATAGGGGTGACAATACCTGTTCCATTGGAGAGTCCTTCTGTTCTCTGGATGGGTGCAGAAAGAAGGAATAGCAAAAGAAGGTGTTGCAGAAATGGGTGTTTTGCTTGGCACAGTAGAATTAGATTATGCACGTTGTATAATCACATCAGTTTAAAATACAGACTAAGTGGCATAATGCATTAATTTCTTGCCTGCTTTTTTGTGTGTAGATCTAGAAGTTGTGACTAGAATTCCTGCTGAAGTTCCGCAAAGAAGAGAAGCTGTGACCAGGGAAGGGAGGCATCTCTGTTTTCAATTACGAAGTCCTTCAGGAACAGCAGTATCAACCCTGTGCTACATAAGCAGAAGCAACCAGCTTGTTGTGGGGTTTTCTGATGGCTGCTTGTCACTGGGGAGCATGAAAACTTTGAAGAGGGCGTAAGTAGTCACTTCCACTTGGCCATGCTTGGAGGTGCAAGAGTCGTGATTTTTCTGCTTCAGGGATATATTAATTTTAAGAGCCCTTTTTCTGTGAGTGGGATGTTGTGTATAACCTTGGAGTGTTCAGAAATCCTTTTCTGAAATAACTGTTAACTCATACATGCATGATGTGCAGCACCTTCTCTGCAGTGAACTGTGATTGATTTCTTGCCGTGCCTGTGCATAGAGGTCTTGTGGAAAGTGCTGGGTCACATCAGACAGTAGGGATGTGAGAGATCTGATTTTTATAAGTCAGTTTGTTCTCTCCTGTCATATTCAGTGAAACAAGGCAATGTGTGTTTTTCCCATGAGACAAGTTTTAGAAATTATTTCTCAGAATCAGTTACTGCAATTATGACATGCACTGAAAGGCTTCAGTATATAAATAATATGATTTTGGTGATTATATTTTTTTAAGGGACCTGGATGAAACTAGTGAGACATGATAATTCAATAGCTGATCAGTGCCTGAAAGCATATTTTTTCTTACATTTCAGCCTTGATGCAAGTAGGGGGTTGACTCATTCTAAGATACAGATGTACATGAACCAAAATTTCCTTATAAGCCTTGGAGATGAGAATAAGAAGGATGTAAATTTATAAACAAAGAGAAAAATTAAGAAATTATTTAAAATCTGCTGAAGAGCAATCTCACTTTAAATACTTGGCCAAATTCAGATAGCGGTTTACTTTAGCAAATCTGCAGTTACTCCTCAAAAATTACTGATACATAAATAGATAGTGGAGGCATAATTAGGTGTCAGGAAAAGATTGTGAAGGCACAGCTAAGGTTCAGAAGTCTGGAAGAAAAAGTTTGTTACAATGTCCAAGTAAAGAAATGAGAAGCTCCTTGTATTTGGTGTTGTTTTAAATATATTCAGATTTACTGCATTTCAAGTTCAATATTGGAGTAGGCTTTGACAATAGGAACAGTGTTTTCCCCAGCAGCTGAACTAATCATTTCTGTTCCTCCTCCTCAGGAAGAGGGGGATATATACAGAGGTTCTTGCTTTGATGGACAGAAATCTCCTCACCTTGACTGTATAAAAGGTAGTCACTTACTTCACTCGATTATTTGTCTTTTCTATATTTTTTTTTCAACCCTATAGGCACTACACTCAGCTTGGAGGAAGAAGGATTCCTGTCTGTGCTCTTACTTTTCAGGAGCCTGAGTGTGATCTGCAAAATTGTTGCTACTTATGGGCTGTTCAGTCTACACAACAAAGGTGAATAAAAATTACCATAAGCCACTGATTTTGCTATTTTTTAAAATATTTGTTCACATAAAGCTATCCCTAAAAGAGGACAATGACTGTATTGCTGGTTGCTTTATGAGAGCTTCAGAAGTCTTTGGAGTCCTTGTGTGCCAGTTCAGCTTCCCTGGCAGAAAAGGAACAGTGTTCAGCAAACAAATCAGTGGTTTCAAGCTGGGAAAAGGAATAAGTCAGAATGTGGAAGGGTGCACTGCATGCAATAGAGGGACTGGAACTTAAATGAGAAGGGCACAAACATATCTCTGTCAGCATCAGCAAGCTACTTGGTCAGCCCAGCTGTTCATTGAGTGGCAGTTTTCTTGAGCTTGACTTCCATGCAGTTTTCATGGAAAATGCTTTATGGTTGTGAGCTATTTCCAACAAATTTGGGTCCAGACTGCATATTAAAGCTTTCCAATGGTATAGTTAACATTTGTACCTGAAGATTGTGTCAAAATTTCCTCCTTTATATTTTACTTGCTAAGTGTGACCAATTATCATGTTTTGGGTGAAAAAAGCAGTGTTTTACCTTCCAGCCAGAGCATACTCTTAAGTTAGTTTCAACCTAGATCTAATAAAATGATAATGAGATTGTAAAGCAGCTTTGTAATCAAATTTCCTCATTTATACCTTTTTTAGTGAAGGTGATGTTGTGAGTTTACATCTGTTGCAGTTAGCATTTGGTAACAGGAAATGTCTGACATCAGGACAAGTCATGTACGAGGTAAGACCGGCCTGTTTGTGAGAGATGAAAAGATAAAGTTTCCCTGAGTATCAGTTAAGTTGGCTCTCTGTATATGAATGACAGTTGAAATTTCTAGTCATTAAAATGAATGCCTGATGAGTTTATGGAATTATAGTGCTTTATCTTATGTAACTGTCCTTTGGTATGGTGAACATCTTGTTCAGGTCCACATCTTTTATTAAAATTGATTTTATCTTTAGTCGTTTTATAAGAAAGATAAGATTCTTTGCTTAGGCTTCATGTTAGTTTTTCATAGACATGGTTTTGATTTTTCTTAATTACTGTGAATGTGTATCTGCTATTTCCAAAATTTCTGAATAAAATAGAATGGCATGTGCATGTGTCAGGACAAATTTTCCCATTTTTTCTTTTCAGTGATGAAAGAAATCTTTAATTTTTAATTTTAAAAATTTAAGAATTTTAAAATCATTTCTTTTAAACATCTTTGATATTTATTTGTAGCATTTCCTGGAACCATTAAGAGAAAGCTTGTCTCTTCTCAGATTAGATGAATTAAATGTATAGAATGAAAATGTGTTGTTACAGGCCAGTTCATGTTAGATCTCTGAAAGTTTAAGAAACTTGGGGTTTTTTGCAAGTGGTTTTGCTGAGTTTTTAGTTTAGTGTTTTATTGGGGTTTTTTCTTTGTAGAGCTGCTATTTGTCCACAATACACACACATTCACATGTTGTATGGTAGACAGGTTAAATGAAGGCTGTACTGTAAAGACAATATTTCAGTTAATGTTTCCTTAGAAAATGGTGGCGACAGAGGTTCAGGGCCATCCTTTCCGTATATCTATTTCTGTGTAGCTCAGAGGAGTTTGCTTACTCTGTAGTAATTTGGGATCTTAAACACATTGTCCATGTTCATCTCATGTCCTCTCGATAAGGATGTGAGGGATGTTTCCCTGATAAGAGCTCATGTGGTTTGAGAGAAGGTTTTAAATCTCTAGGAAGTTCTCATTGTTACTAGAGAGATGAGTGTTCACTCTACTGATGTGCCTATCAATAAGGTCTCGTGGCAGACCTTTAGCTGCTGCAATGTCAGGTTCTGTAATCAAAACATGAAGCAAAGGCTTTGTGTGAAGATGTGTTGCATTGTTTCAGATGTCTCTTCATAAGTATATTTTCAGGTTTATAAAGACACCTTGATGATGCAAGGAATTCTGCAAAACATGTTTAGATCTAGACTAATGGTAGGGAAATGCTAAATTCTGAAAATGTGCAAAAACCTTTACAGCCAAACTTGCCCATTATGACTTGACACTTAATTCTGTTGCATGTCAGATGTAGTTCCTATTGATGGGAAACATACAGTAAAATTAGCATATTATATCAGATATTTGCATTAATTCATATTTAGGTATAATGTATGTTGTTATTTCAAAATTGCCTTTCCTCTCTTCATTTCTTTCCCCCAGGGTTTTAAATACTGTGTCAAACTCTTCAGTTTAGCTCTCTCTGGTGGACTCTTTCCCTGGAGAGGGCAGACCAGCAATACTAAATTACTCAGCTGTCAGACCATAGAGAAATTTCGCAACCATGCTGACAGAGAGGATAGCGTTAATGAAGGTTTGTTCTGGTGTCCCTGCTTGGTTACTCTAAACTGCGTGGTTTGGGAATCTAAGCAATGAATGCTGTTCTGTAACCACAGTCCTAAAGTCTTAAATATTCATCTAGCTAACCTTGTTGGGCTTGGTAAAAAAAACTCCATGCTTAAGTTATGCGAGACTTCTTATCCCTCTGAACATCATTCTTTAAGGGAAAAAGTAGGTTTTATTTTATGTTTGCTGGGATGCTAAAGCAGTGTATGGGGTCATCTGTATAAGGCTGGTCAGTCAGTTTGTTCTGCTAGTTGTCTTCATTGAACAGAAAGATCATTCTGTCTATTGCTTAGGAGAGTTACCTGATTTTTTTTTTTTTATCCTGCTCTGCCTTCTGGCTGCATCCAGTGTGCATCCAGTGAATCTAGTTCCCTAGGGCTCAGAGCTGGGGCCAGTCCTGTGAAATATTTTCATCAGGGATCTGAATGGGGGGATTGAGTGCACCTTCAGTAAGTTTGGGACCGCACCATCTTGGACAAGAATGTTGATCTGCTGGAGGGTAGGAAGGCTCTGTGGAGGGATCTGCACAGGCTGGATCAGTGGAGCGAGGCCAGTGGTAGGAGGTTCAAACACCTCTTGTAATGCTACAGGCTTGGGGAAAAGTGGCTGGAAACGTGCCTGGTGGAACAGTACCAAGGTGTCCCACATGACAGTTGGCTGAATGCGAGCCACCCCACCACATTAAAAATCCCAAATCCCCAAAACAGCAACAAGAAGAAAAAGCTTTTCTGTCTCATTATTATCAAATATGATGCATAGTGAAATACCTGCTACTTTTCTGATGGTTTCCAATTAGACTTTATTCAGAAGCTGCTCAAGTTAAGTTCTTGGCACACGTGAGCTTCTGCTGGATGTGTGTTTAGGCTAGCAGTGAAGTTGTCTTCTGAGTTGTGAAAGTAATTGTTATACTCTAAGGCAGTTTCAGCAGCTGACAAAATTGAAATGGCACAGTTCACAACGAGGCATAGCAAAGTGTGTGAGGATCCCTAGTGAGGAATTGAAGAGAGAACAGAAAAGCATTTGGCCCAGCATACTGCCTTCTTTTGTTTCATGCTCTATTAGAGTAAATGATATTCACATACCTTGTTTTATACCTAGAGAATGCATTCTTCCCAGAGAACACAAAACGTTCTACTTACTGAAGGAACAGGAATAGAACATTGGGAATGTTTTATGTTAAAAATCTTTATTTCTATGTACTGTTTGTCTTTTTAAGCATTATATTATTTATATAGTCTGATAATTTTATTCTTTTACTTTGACTCTTTAAACTTCCTGTTTAGTCACATATGGAAATCAATCATGCTAGCTGAGTGATAAAACTGTATAAGATAAATACAAGTACGCGTTCTAAAAATAGCAATCTATGTGTTTCTAGCATATTTTCCTGCCAAATTATTCATCCAGCATGCAAAACAAAAATAAATGTGTATTTGATTTGGTTTAAAACAAGTATTATTTGAATAAGAAAAAGAGGCAATATGACTGAAGACGATTGTAGACATGGTTACTATTTCATAAATTTTTTTATCATTCCTTTTATCCTTCCATTTATATTTTCATGAGTGAAATAATATCAGCAAATATCTCATATTTTCTACAGTAAGAAACAATGTCTTGTCTTTGACAGTAATCTCTCCTGACACCAGCGTATCAATCTTCTGTTGGCAAGTGAATACACATGGTCAAGAAAAGCCATCTGTTTACTTGGGTGTGTTTGACATCAATCGCTGGTATCATGCTCAAATGCCAGACTCACTGAGGTAGGTTTTAATGAAGTGCTTTAGCTATCCCTACAAAGGTTAATTTGAAAATTGCTGGTGAGCTTATGCACTTGTTTTCTTTAAGGCCAGAAGAATTCCTTCATGATTGCCCCTATTTTGCACTGTGGTCACTGGATCCCATAATAAGCATGACTTCTCCAAACCTCATTTTGGATATTCTGGTACACGAGCGTAGTCTAAGTCGGGGGGTTCCTCCTTCTTATCCACCACCTGAACAGTTCTTTAATCCAAGCACCTATAATTTTGGTAGGTATTTCACTGCTTTTCATTTGAATAGGGACAAGCTTCAGTGGAGGTCAAATGCCACTTAGTGGTTCTCTTTCTTGTTCATTGTTTGTCACACAAAAACCAAACGCAAAAAAGCCTCACAAACCTTCTCAAACCTGGTTACCTTGCCCTGAGAAGGTACTTACTCTTATCAAACATCTGACAGGCTGCTGAGTTTTGGGTTTGGGGGCTTCTGTAACATAGCCTGGGAAGGGGTGATGGCCCCAAATGAAATGGCTTGGAGCTGGGGCCCAGAGCACAGCACCTGGGTAGCACTCCAGCTTAGGTTTTTACAGACAGACCATAGCTACGTTTTAAGGCAAGTGTGTAAGTGATGTGATGAAGGAAAAGGGGTGCTGGAGCTTTGTCTTTCCAGACAGCACTATTTAAAAAGCACAAACTGGTGCTAAGGTAACAATGTCTGTCAAAGGTTCTTTCTTTCTGCAGATGTGACGTGCTTGCTCAGCTCGGGAGTTGTTCACATGACTTGCACCGGGTTCCAGAAGGAGGTGACTTTTTTTTTACGGTTCTCTCTGTTGAGACTGTCAAGAGGTGAACCTCTCCTAACTTTTCTGTTGCAGTGCTTTGCATGTCAGACAGCACTTTATGGTCACAGTGCCCATCCAGATGCATGACTGCAGTCATATCCAGCCAGTTTCATGCAAATGGTAGCATTGTAGGGAGGCATTGAGCAGGGATTGAATGGCTAGAAAGGAATGCAGCGTGGCTGTAGTAGGAAGGAGGAGTGTGGTGGAAGTTGGGGAAAGTGTTTACTTTGTACTGTCTGCATAGTGTGAAGTTTGGGTTTTGACCCCTGATGAACTTGAGAAAGGAGGACAGCATGGAGAAAGGGATAAATGATTGAACTGTTGAAGAAGAAATGCATGTGTTTTCTCTCAGCCTTGGCCAAATTATCACTTCTGAGCCCTGCACAGCTTGTGACGAACCCTTTCAAATTAAGTTCCAGCTCACTATATATTTCAAGAAGAATCAGCTCCTGCACAAACAACCACAGAAGAGTGATTTAAAGTTGTGTGTTAGGTTTAACTTCCACAGACTGTAATTTGTGTCAGGGAAGATACCAGGGCTTGTATATTGACAGACAGGCTGGAAAAGACTTCCTTTAGCATTGCAATGGTTGGTATTTTTTTTTTAATTGAAACCATTAGTTTGGCTGTTGTTTTTAAGACAGAACCTTAGTGGTTGAATGGTGTCTTAATCTGTGTGTTTTGCTTGATGTTTCAGACCCTGAAGTTTTTGAAGAAATCTGGTCCTTTAATAAGTGAAGCCATTCATGACAGCTACACTCGGTGTCTTGTAGCTGGCCTGCTGTCTCCAAGACTGGTTGATGTCCAGCCATCCAGTCTGACTCAGGTGAGTGTCCATTGGGGAACCCAGGGGGAAATATATCCATCTTGTCTGAAGGCTGTACAGGCTACAGGACATGACCATCTCAGGTTTTTTTATGTGATTTGCAAGCTGCTCTGAGAGGCAAGTGTTGACATTATTTAGCAGAAATAATAATATTCTTAGATCCAAACTCCAAGTTTGACTGGGAAGAGCCCCCTTGACAAGCTGACCCAGCCTATGGAATGTTTATTTTGCAAGCCTGAAATAGGCTCTTACATTCTGATTAGATTTTCTGATGTCAATTCTGTTGTGAAATTACTTGGAAAAGCAAGAAATTGTATGATGACCTTTTTTGGATTGTGACCATATTGTTCAGAGACTTTTTATTCATTTGGGCAGGGATTGCTTTTGGATGCTAGTAAGAGAAATTTCAGAATTAGGCCAAGAAGCTTGGTTTAGAATTTCATTTGCCACCCTAAGCATTATTTGGCATGTTTCTTTGTCTGAAACCATCAGAAAAAGATAGAAGTATCACACATGCATTCAAATAAAAGAATGTGTAGAATTGTCTTTGAATGTAATAATTTTACTTAGAGGGCAAACATATTTTTGAATATATTCGAAAAAAGAGACAAGGAAAAAAAAGAAAAATGTAAAATTGTATGCAGGATCATTTCATCTGGAAGAAATGTCTGAACACCA
>WBMY01013267.1:0-24023 GCA_013397315.1 Donacobius atricapilla
GCACCCTGTGGAAGAGACCCACATTAGAGCAGTTCTTGAAGAACCATAGCCCATGGGAAGGGGTCATGTTGAAGTTCATGGAGAACTGTCTCCCACGGGGAGGGACCCCATGCTGGAGCAGGGGAATAGTGTCAGGGCAAATTCATGTGTGGTAAACGGACTGTAGTCCTCATTTCCATCTCCCTGTGTCATTGGAGGGCAGAAGATAAAGTATTTGGGAGCTATAGGAAGCTACAGGAAGAAGGGAGGGGTGTGGAAAGGTGTTTTAAGATTTGGATTTATTTCTTATTACTTTACTCTGATTTCTTTTTGGGAATGAATTCAGTTAATTTCACTGAGTCTGTTTTGCCTGATCGCAATTGGTGACTGATCTCTCTTTGTGCCCTGACTTCGACCCATGAGCCTCATATTTTTCTCTCGTCTGTTGAGGGGGGGAATGAGCGGCTTTGGTGAGCACTTGGTGTCCAGATAGTGTCAAACCACCATAGCATCCCAAGGAAGTTTAGAGCAAGTTAATGGGATCACACAACATGCCAGGTTCTTAGAAAGGTCTGGTGCCTGTTGCACTGTATTCCATCGGCTAATCCCCAGCTGGGCTTGTTCAAAACTGCCAGGGTGCATAGCTAGTTTTTTCATTTTGCCCGATTATGTCTTGGTATGCAAGGGTCTGGAGGTAGGGGTTTTTGTTTCTTTTATTTGTTTGTGAGGAAGGAAGAAAGGAATGAATGAAGGAAGGTAGAAAGGATGGACTTTGGCCCAATATTTGAATTGCCCATTAGAAATTACTTAATTTCTCTCCCCACATACCTCAATAGCTAAGAAAATAGCACTGAAACAGGAAGTAGAGGTGGCTATTGCCTCCTCTCTTTGACTACTTCCACAAAAATGTATATACCTTAGTACATGTAAATGATCATCTAACACAGTGGGATAATGACCTGCGCACAACCTTGTTCATCTTGTTTCCAAAGGCTTTTCTGCCAGAACAAAACTGGCTTATTCCAATAACAAAAGATGATAGAAAACAAAGAGCATTTCTCCATAGGAACAGAGGATAGAGATGTGGCTATGAACAGGACAGTTTTAGGCACTAGTGTGTCTGTGTGGACACAGTGCACCTAATGTCTTTCCCAAGACATTGGAAAGGATTGTTCAAGTAGTTTCTTTTTGCTGCCCTAGCACAACAATGCTCCCATTAACCCATTCAGCCAGATGACATGGAGAACAGTACTGTATCACATGAATATATCCAAGGAATCAGTGTTAATTGGCCAGATGCTGAAATTCAAACCTGACAAAATATGTACATCCTCCCTGTTTCTCTCTGCTGTTCTGTCTGCTTTCATTCCGTATTGTCTCTCTGTCCCACAAGTGATCGAGATGACAGCAAACAAAGAAGGATGAGAGACCCAAGGTCTGTGTTTATCAGACACAGTCTGAAAGACTTACTGCTCTTATAGGAAGCAACACTGACATCTACTCTTGCCATTGGGCAGATCAACCTGCCAGCTTCAGATTTGTGTCACTAACGTTTTCTCAACTTTTACTTCTCAGAAAAATGGAGAAGAGACACACCAAAAATTTCTAAGAAACATTTGCAGAACGTTTTTGTTCAGTTGGTTTGGGGTTTGTTTTGGGGTACTTTTGTTTTGGGTTTTTTTGGTTGGTTGGTTGGTTGGGTTTTTTTTGTAGTCAGAAGAGTGCTGAAGAACAGCAAGCTACAGAGTTGCTAACAAATATATTTGTTTGAAATGTATATTTATAGCTGGGCTTAAGCTGGACAAGATAAAAGTTTCTCACAAATCAGTCAGAAACTATTTTCATCTGTCTCACTACAATGTGCTTATACATCAAATCCTGACAGGCTGAGATGTCTCCCCAGTACAGCTTTTGGAGTCTGAAGCCTCCACACATAGCCTCTGAGAATTTTGTTCTGGCAATCCCTGTCCAGCCATCTCTGCTGATGTGAGGTTCAGAAGTGCTGCTAAGTGGCAATTCCACTNNGAGGCGATTCCACTGGAAAGGAAAGATGTATCTGTGCTGGGAGAGTTTAAATCCTCCCAAAACAAAAATGCAGTGAAATGACCTTTTCTTCTGTTTGTTCTGTGCAGCAGTGTGTTCATGTAGTGATTTACAGGGCTTGTAGCTGACTATTTCTGCAGGACATTGGCATTCACTGTCTTCTTTGTTTCTGCATGAATATGTAAAAACCAAAAGTGTCATGTTATTTAAACAGATTTCTGGCCAGCCTTAATTTAGAACTGGAGTGTGTGCATAGTTGGCTATTTCAAACTATCAGTCTACTCCTAAAGGTTTGCTTTGTTTAGTTCAGAGGCAAAAAAAAAAAAAAAAAAAGAATTGGTCACACTAATTCTTGGAAGCTGGAATTACCATATCAGTGTTCTAAACTTGAGACATCTCAGTGTCTCTTCATCTGGTTCATGTTTTTGGAACAAACAGTGCATGACTTAGGCTCAGTTTTCATACACATCATAAACTCCAGCCGAAGGGAAAAATAAAAAGAAAACCCTACATTGTTATGACATGGCTATAAATACAGACGTATTATAATAGTAAAATATGTTATGCAAATCGCAACTTATTTTAAAATATCCCAATCTGACTGCCTACGGAGTGTTGTTCAAAATCTTAGTTAATTTTTTATGCCTTCCCCATTCCTATTATTCCAAGTTTTAAGTTCTAACAACCATTGAAAAGGATTTATATTGCTATGTAAAAAAAGAAGTGGGCAGATCTGCAAAGCACTCTGAGTTACTTGTTTGCTTCGGGTGGGTAACTGGTGATTGCTCCTTCTTCTGCGCATTGAGCTTCTGGTGTCATCTGCCTTCTGTGATGTTAGACTGTGAGATTTACAAAGATGCCATTTGGCAGGCTATTTTAGAGAGATTTGTTATGAGTGTTTTTTGAGTGTGAGGCATTACAAGTGATTTTAGCCTCCTGGCTGCCTTTCTTAGCATATGGGGCTGGCAAAAGCTGCACGTGATGTGACAGCACAGAATTAAGTCTGAAACAATACTTAAAGAAAAGGCTTGAAGAAGAAAACAAGGTCACTGCCCATCTGATGGAAATCACACTGTGTAAACAAATTCAGCGAGAAGTCAATGAATTCTGGTTAAGAAAAGAAAAAAAAAAAACAAACTAGATCTTTGGACCAGCAAGAGACACTGCCTAGGAGCCATGTAAAGGGAGCACAGTGCCCACACTGTCGCTGCCCTTTTCAGGCTGTGAAAGGCTGTCTTCTACTCACAGAATATACATCATACAAGGAGAGTTTTCTGATTTGGAGAATGTCTACCTGTTAGACAAAATGCTCCATCCTTCCCTTCACCATCACAAAAATGAGGCCAAAACAAAGTTAATTACAATATATCAAGAGTTTCAAAGAAACAGGTTGGGTGGGGAGAGGGAAAGGAGCAGAAAAACAGTATGTTAACATCTTTTTGGGAACCAGCCAGGGAGCCATGCCAACCTCTGATCCTAAAGCTAAAATATGTTTGTCTTAGGGGGTTTTCCTGTCTCTCTGTTTCTGTGTGAAGTGCCAGGCCTACTTCATATGGGAAAACTTCACTTTGGAATGAGCAGGAAACTTGGCAGTCCATGGAACAGCTATTGCCTCTGTCTTGCCCTGCATTTCCCCAGTGTGCCCTCATCCTGTTGCAATCAGCTTTTCTGGGCAAAATGGACTCTTTCCTATGTGCAACAGCCAGGCTTGGCACAGTGTATTTACAGTGTTCCTTAGAGCCTGAAGCACTCTTACTGATAAATATGTACTTTGCCACAGCCATGGTCACCTTCCTGTATTAAAAACAGTCTATCGTATGAGTTTTACTTGTGCAAAGGCTTTTCAACCACGTTTATATCCACACCTCATGCCCTACCCAAACATGTTTGTCACAGGATCTCTTCTGGCCACCTCTCCTGCAGCATAATGTTACTGACAGGAATTCTCTCAAGCTTGTTTACTAAGAAGTGACTGGTTGCTGGAGCTGGGCAAAAGGGAGAGATTACTCTGGCTCGCAAGGAATGACCACTGTATTTCCTTTATTCTGTGGTTTCCTACATATTTTTGCTCCCAGTCCATTCAACAACTGTCTTTCAAAATATTCAAATTCTGCTCCTAAGTATTTATGGTTTTATTTTACATCTTACTGGTAGAATTAACAATTCCCTGAAAATAAACAAATAGACAAATTACACAGCTGGGTACGTACAGCACAGTGGTATGTGAGTGTATTTGTTAGTAGCTGGACTAGGATTTTTTACAAGACACACTTTGTTTGATGATACAGTGCTTAAATTTGATTCTTTCCAGCATGCCCTCTAGACAAAATTTCTACTGGATACACTACCTTCTCTCCTAATTCAGTTGAAGATACATGAGAAGTTAACAGCCATGGACCACAGCACAGCACCAGGTAATCAGTTCAGAAAGTTCCTCTCTGTTTATTGCTAGATTTCAAACACTTGTATTGTTTTTCTCTTGCCCTTTTTGTCAAGCAGTGAATACTCTGAGGTTAGATGTGGCATGATAGTTTCCAGATATGGTATCACTCATTCTATATATGCAATAAGCAGTGTCTTGTGTTGATATAAACAGCTCCCAAATCTGGCATGCAAATGTTTCTTGCCCAGATTTTCCAAATGGAAACTACTTGCTCAATGAGTCACTGTGTGTTTTCTTCCTCCTTCAGATGATTCTTCTTGGGAATCTCCACGCCCTCATACTCCACCACAAGAATGGTTCTCTTTTTTCATTTCTCTGTAGGATATCCAATTAGGATATTCTTTTGCTTCTCATCTCCCCCACCTCTACCCCTTCCAATTTCATTGCAAACCTGCATTTTCTTTTTCCATTACCAAAACTATAATTTTCCATTTCCTCAATCACAGATTTAGTGCTGGAATATATATTATGAGGATTTTTCCTAGGTTATATATGTCCCTGCTCCTGCATATACAACAGGTGCTTCACATGGCAGAGATGTGTGTTTTCATTCTCGTCTTGCCACAGCAACTGATTCAGACTTCATGTTTTATTCAAGAGAAGAGGGGAAATACAGGGACTTGGTAAAGTGCTCAGCCTTCTGAAGCAGAAGCAGGTAGCAAACTGCACTACATCTCAAAACGGAAGAGGTTTATTCTTTGGTGTATTAAACCTCACTTTAAGACAGTTATCTGTTGCCTATGAGAGCTGGAACTAGGGTAATGCCTCAGATTTTAATTTACTCATTTGCAATTTTCTTGTTTTAATTATGTTTGAAATAAAGTAAATAGCTTCCATGGTGGTTTCTGGGACAAGTTTTCACTGAAAGGATGCAAAAAGAGCAAACAGTTGACAAGACCAGTGACAAGACATCCAGATAATACTGTCAGAGATAACTTGCTCCATTATACTGGTTTTGTGTCATGTGTAAGCACACAGAAAAAAAAAAAAAAAGATCTGCTTGTTTCATAGCAAGCTTATTGCTCCTTGATGGAAGTTTTAAAAATACTTTAAAATCTGTTTAGTTGTTTAAAATCTGAAGGATTTTTTTTTCTTCTCAATATGCTGGATGTTACACCAAATAAACCTGTACCTGCAGAAGATGGCAATATGGTTAGTTATTTTAATCTGCATTTAAGATGAAATCTTCTTTTATGTCCCTGATTGTTCATCCATGAAATCAATAAAATTAAGTAAAACATTTTAAAAGCATTTATCTGTGATTTCAAGTCACTGTTTTGCTTTAAATGTCATTTCCTTTTTTCTTCTTCGATGAAAAGCAGAATTATTTAATTCTTTTTTTCTTTCTCCAAATATCTATGGTATCTTCTACTTGACTCATCTAGGCTGCAGCACCTAGCCCTAGGCAGCTTTTCCAGGCCAGGTCTTACCAGAAGGATCTTTTAGCTCCAACTCTGGGAGCAAGGCTGCCATCAGTGGCTCAGTTTGAGGCCTGACCTTCACAAGATGTGTGGTAACACATGGCAGGCAACCTTGACTATCAGCCCTGAATAACACCCTTGAAGGACAGGATTTGTCCAAAGATCAAAGTTCAGGCAAATGATTCTTGGTATCTTCAAGTGGCAAAAACACAGAATGCAGAGTATTTACCCTGGATCTGCACCAACACCTGCATTGAGCTGGATGGCAGCAAGGCAGACTGTCAACAGCAAAGTACAGGGAGGAGCTGAGAGAGAAGGTGTGAGCACATCCTCTAGGTGGGAATTTGCTGGTTTGACATTTATCTACACCTGCATCACCTGACACCTGCCCCCACATGTCCAGCACACCAGCATATAGTAAACAAGCAATAAACTCCTGCTCTAAAAAGCATCAGAGGGTAAAATGCTCCATGTCCCCTCCAAGCACAATGCTATCATAAACTTGGAGCATATCACTTTAACACTGAAGAGATCGGCTTTTAGCAGCTGTGGATACAGGCAAGTAAAATGAGGTCTGCAGTCTTCAGGACCTTGCAGCTTCCCTGTTTCTCACCAAAGACGGACCTTAAAGCACCACCCTTCAGCACCACTGAGCTGGCTCAGGGACTTGAGAGGATTACGCTTTCCTACCCCAACTCATGAAAACCCTGCCACTTTGACTTGAAGCCCCCCAGATTTCTGAATCATGTTAACACTTGTCAGCCAGTTGCCGATGAAAAGACCAAGCAAATTGGCAGCTTCAGATGCAAATGCTGCTGGAGAGCATCTGAAATAAAAATCATGTTCAAAAGTTGAAAGTCCTTTTTTAGTCAAAAATGTTGAGCTTCCTCAAAGCAAGCATTGCAAGAGGGGCTATAGAACCAGTTGTAGATAAAACACCTGCATTCTGAAAAGCTATCTGGAGGATCTGCATGTCCCATCAGACTAATTTTGGTGCTAGAGGAAGAGGAAGGGGAGGAAGATTGCACAGTCTGCTGCTCTCAGGGGAATCCTGCAACAGAGAGGTTGCTATATTAACCACTTCACTATTTTGTGCCAATCTTGTTATCTGTTCTTGTTAAAACCTTTATTATTCATGGATGCAAAAATCTGATCATTAAAGCAGCATAAATATTCATAGCATGTGCATTTCATTGAGCTGCTAGGCAAAACTTCTCTGGAGTACAAGAGTTTTGAGGAAATCTGGCTAATGAGTCCAAAGCACAGGAAGTATGCATGAGTTTTCCTTTCTTTTTACCTGCAAATAAATGCAGAATAACTAATGAAATAAACAACTACAAAAGGGGCATTAATTCATCAGGAAGGATGATATTTGCCCTTGCTTTGGCTTCTGTGCCAAGGGGAATGCAAGGCCTTTTGTAATGCAATTATGTACAAGAACCAGGATATTGTAAAACTAAAGTAGAAAGCATGATAAGCATTGATGCATGGGTTTTTCCAGTTTTGCCTCATATTTAAAGTCTAACCATTAACATTGTGCATGGTCCACACTCTTATTCCATCCTTTCTTAAGATAGAACTGTCATTCTTCTCTCCGCAGCTGTGCTAAGTCAAAATGTAGCTGTGTTCCGCCCTGTGAAAATCACTATATTTACACTCTTCACTCGTGCTCCAGCTTGAAGATCTTTTTGATGGCAGAGATATAAACAAAAATTTTCTCCCAAAACGAATTCTAAAAACTGATATTAAAACATCTGCTGCATAGAGTACCCAGCAGCTGGGGAAGACCTCTCATGAGGGCCTGATTCATCAAAATCCTGAGCTGCCAGCTCCACGTGCATCAGCTCCAGGAGAAGCCTTGAAGAGTACAAGACTTCCAAGTTATTCCTGTTTTAGAATAGCAAGGTGAGGTGTGTGTTTTTAAATGCTAGGGAGTTTTCAAAACTGAGCAACGTTGGTCTGATTCAGTGGAAATCTTTCCTTGATTTCTGCGTGCACAGACCAGAGAACACAATCAGGCACTTTCCAGGTTTTCTATTTCATGTTTTACAAATTCCCACAAACAAGCAGGTCTACTCACAGGCAGTTTACATCAGTAACTACTTTCTGGGCTTAAAGTCTGCTGTATACTTCCCACTGCTGCTCAGCCATCTGTGTCTAAATGAGCTCTTTCTTCCCCACCCCTTCTCCACCCTTATTGTAGTGAACAGAAGCATTGGGATACACACAGTTCTATGTAATGCACAGCATATCAAGTTTCCACTGATGCATGCACACCCAGCCAAGGACTTGATTCTTTTGACCCTCCTCAGACAAGGATAGTTGCTGCAGGATCACAGCTTGTCATCTGCAGTATGTAACACTCAATTTATTTCCAATACTCAAGTATAAATGGGTTGGGACTTCAGGATCACATCAGGGTTGCCATGTCAGGCCTCAAGATGCTTTGCTTCTGTTGTTTCTAGCAGAAGCAGTTCCTATTATTTTGCTCAGCTACAGGTAAAGTGGCAGTGAGGAGAGAAAAAAACAGTCTCATAAACTTCTTGTACTAGTGATCAGTGATTAGTCAAGCAATTAGTTGATACATCCTAACCTACAGTACATAAGAAAAAAAGGCACAATTGGTTCGCAGCAGAACAAGGATCAGGGGGATACTTACACCTTCTGTATCCTATCAATTTACTCGACCTTTCCTTCTACAAATACCATCCAGACAAAAACTTCAGTATTGTCAACAGTGCTTTGACTGTGAATAGACAAGTGTGTTTAAATGCTAAAATTAATCCTGGAAAGTATATATTGGCAAGTCCCACACAATAGCACTTGGGGAGAGCAGGCTTTGAACACAAAAATGGAGAGACTGGCTACGTCTAAGAACTATGACACTTGAGATTATATACACAGCAGCGGGTACCTTCCATCCTTCAGAGATACATTATAAGGTGGAGAGGCATCTAGAAATCACTCTATACTCTTGATCTTGAATGCACTGTATGCATTCACAAGGTGCTAGGAAAACAGAAAATTCTTCTTTTTTTCCCTCCAAACACACCCTGCAATTTCTCATATTTATACTCCTCCCTGTCTAATCAAATGACCTAAGAACTTGCTTGAAGAACCATCATAGGGAAAATGAGTGTTTCAAGATGTGCTGGTGGCTGCAAGAGTTATCTTGTGGTCTGAATTCTTTCAAGTGAATTATGACTGACAGTATTAGTCAGCTAACAGATTTATCTTCGGGGAGGAAACCAACAGAAAACCTACTTAGCACAACAACCTTTGTAGTATCTCTTTTTTTTTTTTTTTTTTAATTTTCCTTAGAGTTTACTTTTTCATCCAACAAAGGCTTTGCTTTAAAAGCTTCTATGTGGTCTAAGGGAAAATTTTAACAAAAATTCAAATTGATGATATTTCAGGTTGTTTGATTAGCAGATGCAAATCAAATGTGCTGAAAGCAAACACATATAGCCATGTATAGTCCACACCACAGCCTTTACAGTGAAGACTCGGTTTGGGCTCTTATGCATTCACCTGTAATATAAAGTTGAATCAAGCTTTAAACTAAACTTCCCAGTAAGGGAAAATGCTAACAAAAAATAAGAGTTACAAGGAAGGAGGCACTTTTCATTCCTGTGCTGTTAAAACCTGTAAAAAACTTAACCATCCCAGCTGGTAACCACATCTCCAACCTGTATAAATCAAAGCTTTGTTTTAAATGAATAAAACCACTTTGGCGCACAACCATATTATAGCAGTATGACACATGCCTGAATATTCCTAAGAATGCCCTCAGAGCTACTCTGTGAGCAGAAATATTCTGCAGAAGGGAAGATGAGGGAGAACAAAGGCTCATTGTGCACATTAATGCAGAAAAATGAAATCAAATACCATTCTCAGCAAAAGAATAGTGTCTTCTGAGCAAAGGCTATTAAGTGTGTCAGACTGCAGGATATTTTCTGGACATGGCTATTATGTTAAAACATACTGAACGTGTCACTTATAACCCTATCCTGGTTGTAACATCACAGCTCCAGAGGAAAAAAAATGGTGCATCAACTCTCTGTATCAAATACTCAGACACACTTTTCTTCTCACCAAGCTGTCACTTCTTATTTTTAAAGAAGGTTAAATTATAATTAGTATTTGCTGCCCTGTCAACTAATTAAATATAATAAAAAGCTTTCTGTGAGTTTAATGCTAACACAGTGTAATTACAGCAGTTTTGAATGCACAGTGCATGTACTACAGGTTTTGGTATGTGTTCCCCACCGTTTATGACCTAAATTCTCATGTTCAACTTGGCCTATGGGTAGTGAGTAGACACTGCCAAAGACAACCATCTCAGACCTAAACACAAGTCAACACCAATGCAGTCCTGTACTTTTTGAGAGGCACTACTACAATAGCTTCTGGGGGTAGGGTGGAAGGAAGGAGGAGAAGAAAGCCATCCAGTTTCTTGCTTCTACCACTTTTCTTCCCCTTCCCTTCAGGAGGAACCCTTGGTCAAATTCTACCATTCGTTAGGCTCAGCTGTGCTGAGCCTTTTTGTAAAGAAAGATATGGCTGATACTTCAAACCCACTTCAACCTCATGCCTTTGCCAGTCTGAGAGACATCCTGGGGAGAGGAGGACTGCAGCTGCCGTGTCTGCACAAGCCTGGGTCTGGCTCTACTCTCCAGGAAGTAAGAGTTGAACCTTACAACCACTTGTTACCCAGGGAAGGGAGACTGTTTGTGAGGCCCAGAGCAGGACAAAATGATGATGGAAACCATGTAAAGCACCACCACTTGGCTGATACAGCTCCTTACCCTCCTAAGTATTTGGAAGCGCTTTAAACACATTAAAAAGGGTGAAGAGCAGAGATCAGCCAGGACATTGGTAGTTACAGCTCTAGGTACTCAGTTGTGCACATAACGTGCATTTTTTGCCTATTCTCACTCATATTCCTTTCATTGCTTGTACTGTCCCTGGAAACATTCCAGGTCAGTTTGGATGGGGCTCTGAGGAACCTGATCTAGTGGAAGATATCCCTGCTTATTGCAGGGGCATTAAACTAGAAGATTTTTAAACGTCAACCCAACCATTCTATGATTCTGGGTAAGGTAGGTACAAATAGCCCACAAAGTGAAAACACAGTTAATTAAACAAAAATGTAGTCTAAAAGAACCAATTAAAATGATGAAAATCTTTAATTTTATTTAAGTATAATTGTACGACACGTGTATATACAAATACAGATCTTATGGGGCAGGGGGTTTGGGTGGGGTTTTTTTAACATTTTCTTTTACGTTTATATAATGTAAGCATTTCAAAAACAGCACTCAATGAATAAGTGCAACGAAACTGCAAAGCAGGGCAGTACAAGCACAGGACCACACTGAGCCGGACTTTCATACCCAGATGCATACACAATGAGTGTCTTCAATGGGGTGTCAAGAGTAAGCATGGTAAGCAGATTTCGCAGACTCATGGGTAACCTTCAACATGCCAGCATCTATTAAACTGTACAGACAATGGCAGCAAGCCTATTGTACGGAGATTTGTCTCACATCTGAGAAGCTCAAGGGCAAATGCATGGGAAAAACTCAGTGATGCCAGACCAGAAACAGATCTGCCCATTCACAGCTCCAAATTAAAAAAGGAGGAGGGTGGGAGAGGAGGCAGGGCAGGAAGAGGGAAGAGAAGTGTGGAGGGTTGTACATTAAAACTGGTGATTACAAAATCCAAGTGTAATGCAAAGAGGGGAAGAGTTAACACTCTAAATCTCTGGAAGTGACTGAACCATTGCACTCATAAGGCAATGGATTAAGTTCCATTTTGAGGGTTAGGGGTGGGAATCAACAGGTACAAATACAACCATTTTCCTTCCACAATTATAGAGGAAAGGAAACAATCTACTCAGCTACTCTCAGTACTTCCCAAATTTGTCTCTAGTTCTTTTGGAACCAAGTACATACATGTATCGCACAGGACACTGGCAAGTCCCCTTCTGGAAAAACTATTTGTGGGAACAAATCCAGAAGGAAAACAGGATGAAAAAAATACAAATTAAAAAGAAACAAACAAACAAAATAACAGAAAAGTTGTTATATCCCCAAAGCCTTTTTAGAAACAAACATGATACAAAAGAACAAAACTAACACAGAAACCACAGAGTTCTAACATAAGACCTTTAAACACTGAGGAAAAAATAATGGTCATCAAAAGTCATGTTGTTCCAGGTCTTGACATTGTGAAGTCTTGCAACAGATGAATGATTTTCAAAGATGAGTCCTGTACGCTGCAGTGTCATGGCCACTTGTCTCTCAGTTCTCAGCCATGATCACACTTGATGCTTCAAAGCTCCGTCTTGTAATCAACACGTGATTTTAATATCCTGAAAGTCTATTGTTCTCACTTACAAAAGACATAAGAATCAAATTAATACTTTATTATCAAACACTATATACAACAGAGGTTGCTAATAATACAGAATTTAAAGAACATAGCTTTAAGTTTTACTTGTCTTTCCTTCGCCATCCAGGTAAATACAGTACAAAACAATATTCTAAGCTAACACGAAATGTTACCTTGTCTATTGAAGGATACACGGTATCCACTAAGCTGACTGATCCCTATTTTGCCTGCTTCGCATTGCTCTTGGCAACCAGGAGTGCAGGTCGTGGGTGCAAGTCACCCACTCAGGCGGGGGAGAATCAGTACCTCAGACTTGAGCAGAGGCAGATAAAGGGTAAGGAAGCAGCAAACCTCTTAATTTCCAGCAACATCGGCATTTAAAGCATCCAGAGGTTTGCAACACAACACAAAACCCACCAACATTTATGTACTTGGTATGACTGGGATTGCCTAATGCCATCAAGTATGAAACAGGCAGTGCCTGGATTGCTGCTCCCAGCCAGACTGGGCAGCCCAGGGATCGTCGCTTGTGTTGTCCCTCACGTACGCAGCAAGGCTCTGGGACAACATGAAGGGGTGAGTTTCATCAGGAGTAACGCTAGTGACTATCCTTCGCTGTGGGTAAATGTACGTCTTCTACATCATTCAGAGACAAAAGATGACAAATGAAGTCACCATTTCAACATCAAATTTGCACTACTTGTGTGATTCCCTGCAATTACTATAAATCATTTTAATATGGTTACACATCATGCAATATTATCTGTACTCTGGTTAATAATCCATTTGATAAGGTGCATTCTGATTAAACTCAGTTCATCCAAAGCTTTTTAATTCCTACCTACAGAAAGTATTAATGTGTGTATCAAGTATATACACCTTTAGAGAGCAAAGTACCAGACAGCCTGTAATGAGATGAAGACTTCCCTCACTGTTTGGACTGAGTATCTTTATATCTGCACTTCACACTAGAGCAAATTTTCTGCATTCCTCCTGTAAGTACAGGCCCTGTATTTATGAACGTGTATGATATCAGGCAAGCCCAGGTCATAGCTCAGCATGCATAAAACCTCCCTTTACATATCAAATTTATTTTCCCCTCTCCTGCCTCAACTTCTGGAAGGCTTTTCTTCATTTAAAAATAAAAAACCTGTGAAGTGGTGTCCACTAACGGCATCACTCAATTTTGTTATGGCAGATTTTTTCTTCACAATTAATACAGAAAAATCTTGTTTTGTTTCACATTTAACTTAAATACCACAGTTTTTGTCAGAAAAGTTCTGTTTCAGTCTGGGTCTGAAATTTCACTGATTATGCTTAGCAGTCCAAATTTCATGGCAGCCTACCAAAAAGTACCCCAAGGCTTGCACTTCCTGGCAAATTACTGTTTAAAGTTTTGTTAGCCAAGGCTCAGATTCCTTAAACAGGGTCACTCCTAATTCCATCAAACAAGACAGTCCTATTTCCTAACTGCATCAAGGGTTACCGCTTCTCTCACATGTTTAAATAGGACAAGCATATATACTCACTCTCAGCATAAAGTATATCTAAATAATGTATTTTCTATTCTAATGGATTTTTAAAAAAATATTTTGTTAAGTCTTTGGGAGCCCATCTAGTTTATCTCTGGCTGATAAACACGTTTCCTCTACTCTTCAAACTGCGCTGGAAGGGGAAAAGATAAAAAAATCAACATTGAATTCCTATTCCACACTTCTTTTCTTTCCCCCCACCAAATAATGCTATTATACTGCCCTGGCTTCTTCTACATGTGATTTATTCCCATGATCAAGGAACTTACAGGAGAGACAAATCAAGAGAACACTGGAGATCCTGTGTCCCAAACATGTTTCCTCTGGCCATCGATGTCCTCTTTTAGCATGTATTAACACCCAGAGCAGCATCCAAGGCTATCAGCTACTAAGTCAGCGCTGGGGAAGGTCACTTTATTCTCAAAAGTGCCTCTGCATTTCAAGAAAAAAATTTTAGCACCACGGTGATTTGTTTTAAAATAAAATAAGCCGGTGTGCATTATCCCCTTAAAACGAAATAACAGAGGCACTCACACCCCCAGTGAAGTTTCCTAAATCTGACCTTGCCTGCTGTGTGCTAGATTCCTAAGTACTAACTTTTTCCTCTCACCAAAGACAGCACGTCTACTCGTGAGCAGAAATTTTACTGTCAAAGATGTTTCAAGACAGTCCTATAAGAAACATCAACTTCCCCTTTCAGAAGCCTGTTCATTTAGAAACTTCTGGAGGAAATGGTGTTATATTATGTCTTTTCTTAATATCTCCCCTCCAGTCCTGAAATGGTGACACAATGCTTTTCATGACCATCTTACAGTGCTGAACAAGAAGGCATAAATCTCATATCACAGAGAAAGACTCTCCCAGGTTTTTACTCACTTTCCTTATCCCTCACTTGACTGCATCTGTCACTAAACTTTCTGGTCCACATACGGATGACACAGTGAGCTAACAGAGGTGACTTCTTAAAGGAGAATGCAGAGGAAAATAAGAATCACTAGTGTCACTATTATAGTTTGGCATTTTCATTTGGAGTCCTTTTATTTATATGGAGGGGTTAAGAAAGTCACAGGGTAGGCAGGAGTGGGTGCTGAAGCTAGTTATCCCCTTCAAATTTTTGTTGAGTTTAGGCTAAAAGGGAGAAGAAAAGGGAAAAATAACAATTTGACATCTGCAAAAACAATAAAGTCCCTTTCCTGGGATGAGCAGTTAGGTGGATCTTTGATGTTCCAAGACCCTGATATTTTCTGTGACAGGTTGCCGAAGCATACTGTGCTATAATATCAAAAGCATTGCCAGGAGGAACAATAGAGTTGCCAAAAGCCGACTGGGTATCCTTGGTGTCTGTGCCGCGTTCTCACCACGGGATGGCTCGGCTGACTCATGTACGGTATCATCTGTTCAAACAGAAAGCATACATTTCAATGAGATTTTGCATCCTTAATAAACTCTCACTGAGCTGACAACTGTAAGTAGTTTTCAGTTCCTTTATGAAATAGGGCAATGAACCTTGTCCTGTCATTGACTTTCACAAGCATGTAATACCTCATTATGTAACCAACCTGGGGCCAAGACCTGCAATTCTTACTGGCAAAGTCCCATTGAAGACCAGAGGAGCAGGAAGAAAGTCTGATTTCAGCAGACTGGGGAATGAAAGATTCCTCTTCAGTAAAACAATGTGGCTCTAGCTTTGGATGTCTCATTAAATAGCAACATCAGTTGGGAGGCAGCTAAATAAAAATACCTGACTTTCAAAAGTGTTGCACGTGCCTAGAATTAATTTTGCAGTTAGTCCCCTTATTTAGTTACAGATTTTGGCTCCTGAATTTGAAATGACAGCCCAAGCATAGACCCCTTTGCATAAAATTTCCACTAAAGTATGTTGCATCTGAGGATGAGCAGGAGATGTAACATCATTCCTTCTTTCTTGAAACAAAATTTGAAGGCTAACACATGACAGTCGCTGATTTTATAGAATATATACTCAGTCTGGAAAATCTTGCCATTTTTCATGGTACACAAAATAGAGATTTACATATATGCTGCTAGAGCTAATGTAAAAAGAACCAGCTGAGTTAGGAAAACATGCTTATGCATTAGTGGCAGAAGAAAACAAGGTAGCAAAGATTAAATATATGATACATAATAAAGCCCTGTTTAGTTTTTGTAAACTTAAGATCAGTCTGAAAGCTACATCTTGTGAAATAGAAAAGGTAGGCAAAGTCAGAACCAACTTGGGTGTTGTTATAGCAGTGGTATTTTTTCTCTGCAAAGGTCTCCATATCCTCCATATCCAAAGCTACCTAATTTAGCTATTCAAAAAGCAATCAGTCTGAGGCTTGCCATAAAAAATCAGCTTTTGCTTTTCATTACTGAATGAAAGGAAAAAGCCAAACCTTTTTAAGAAGTGTGAAAGTGCCTCATAATGTATTTGTAAGTTTATTTTAGAACACCAAAGTTTCCAGCAAAATTAATAGCATCTCACCTACTTAATGCAGTAGGTTACGGCAGTAGGTTACGGCAAATAGCTCCCTTTTTTATAGGAGACGTCAATGTGTCTATGATGTTTCTGTCTCATAGCACTCATCTCAAAATACTGCACTGCCAGGATGACATTGGGTGAGACCTGAGCAGCTCCAGCTAGACCCTAAGGGAAGCAGGAGTCTGGACACAGATCACCATGCTGCTTTGTCATGGATACTTTCATGTTGCTTGGCTTTAGCTACAAGCAAGCTCCCTTCCTTTCATACCCTTGACACCCAGCACAAAATCAGGAGAGCACTTAGCATAATTTAGGTTAATAGGCTCTTCAGCCCCAGATCAGTTATACAGCAAGATGCACGGTAAACCGAATTAGCAATTTATCACGTGTACTTTCTCCAGCACTAATTGATGTTATAATCACATAAGGCTTATCAACAGGTTTCAGTGATGCTCAAGGCAAAAGTATGAAAAGCAAGCACTGATTAGCTGTAAATATGTTCATGTTCGTAAGAAAGAGACATGTCTTCTTGGTGGTGCCAAGCAGTAGCATAAGAGACAAAGGGCAGAAACTGATGCACAGAAAGTGACACCTGAAGAGGAGGAACTTCTTTACTGTGTGGGTGATTATGCGCTGGAACAGAGTGTCCAAAGAAGGTGTGGAGTCTTCCTCACTGGAGATAGTCAAAAGCCATCAGGCCATAATTCATAGTAACATCCTCTAGGGGACCTGCTGGTGTATAGAGGTTGGATTAGATGACCTCCAGTGATCCCTTCCAACCTTACCCATTCTGTGGCATCAGTGGGAAAGTCTGGCTGGAATGGCTTAAGTTGCAGCTCCACACCATGTACGGCAAGGAGACCCTCCCAGATATTAGGCCCTAGTATTTTTCCTCCAGAATTAGTCCAAAGGAATCTAAAAGTATCAGTGAATGCTGGCTTCTGAAAATGCTGGCTTCAGTGGTCATCAATACCAAAAGCTGTTTCACATTTCATTTCTGAGTTACAATCTTGCACTATGGTGACACTGCAATAGCAATACAGTATTTTGCAGAAGCTTGCTTGTCAATTAAAACATATTTAGGAAGTTACAGGGAAAAAAGTATCCCTGTGTTGTCAGTTCTACCTCTCTTCATATACTTAAAGTTAGCTCTTCACAATTTAGAAACATTTACTCACTGCTGATGAACAAAAGCTACACAGGAGAATAATGTGTATTACCTTCTACCTCTAGAATTGCAAATAAGTCTGAATTAGCAACACTGAATGTCAACAATTTTGGCCTAATTACATCAGTGAGTCAGCACTAAAACACAATAGGGAAGAACTAGTGTATAGCAGTAATAAATCCTCATTCTCTCTGACTCTCAGATACTGCCACAACTGGAACACAGGCTACTGCTGAAAAACTCAGTGAAAAAGCACTAAGCTAGAAAGATTACTTCTCTTAAATGAAAAATACAGAGACATTCTATGATGCCATTTTTATAGAGCCATTCTTCACAGAAGAATAAATTTCCATGTAACATTAAGGGATTCCTTTTGAGAAATCTGGGTTTTCTCTCAAGGTTTACAAGGCTTGCTGCTGCAAGGTTTCTGCACTCATATATTAGAACATGGTTCATCTGCAGTTATGAAAATCACTTTACAAATATGATTTTCCTTGGAGATGCAGAGTCATAACTGCACAGCCTTTAAGGCTCAGGGAAAAGGGTTTGCTTCATTTGAAACACTGAAGACAATTGATGAAGAGGAAAAGACTCCTGAGTAAAATCCAGAAGATCACTACTAAACCCTGGGAATAACAGCAATATAGAAAAAAATATTTTGACAGCCATGAATTTTTCAGCTCACACAGCCTTACATCACATGCTTCAGGTATAACTTTCAGATATGCACAGTAGCAGTTTTTGTTAAAAAGACTTTTATTATTAAGGAGAAAGAGAGAGGGAGGAATCGTAATAGAGCCAGTTACTTCCACCACTTGTGAAAGTGCAATCACTTTAGATTCCTACAAATTTCTAAACAAAACCAGTGAAATTGCAAGAGTTTAAAAATCACACCAATGGTGATTTTTATAAGAAAGATGACAGTGAGTAATCAGCTGAACATGACCCTCCTGCCTTCTGATTCGTCTGTCTACAGTGGAAGACCATGGCAGGCTAGGGGAGAGCACAGAAGCAGAAGATGCTCATCAGAGACATGTAAATTAGTACAAAACACAGAACACATGCAACGAGATCCACCAAGGCGGCAGCAACCCTAACAGGCCAACAACAGAGAAATGTGACAACAGTTGGCACACCCCAGAGTGACTGATTATCTAATGGTGACTGGCCCAATTAATAATACAAATGTACAGTGATTATCAGGAGTGGGAATTTTGTGGTACCAAACCTTCTCATTAATGCTATTATTTCCCTCTGATAACATAAACAGTATTTCATCTCAGACTGCAGGATGCTCTTTGTTTGATTTTGCTTGCCTGGTTTGCCTGCTGCTTTCTAATGATGTGCTTTTGTGACAACATTAGCTAGTTATACCCAATTGGTAGGAAGTGAGAAGCACTGCTGAAACAAAAACTTAGCAAGTTTATTAAAATCAGGCATGTATTACTCAGATGACCTCTTTTGCAAGCAGTATCAGACACATTAATTAGACTACATTCACCAAGTCACAAAATGTAAGAAGGTGCACTGAGTTTCAAATTCATAGGTAGAGACAGTCAGAGAACATCCTAGTGTCTTCTGTAGAAGAATGCTGCTAGTAAATCTATAAATACAGCCAATGTAAGTGCACTATCTTTGCATTTAGATTTAGTTAGAGAACATCCAATTTTTTTCTTTTTTTCAGAAAGATCTGAAAATTATTTTAAAGAAAAACAATAAATTCTATTGTTTATCCACAGATAAATAATTTAAACCAGCTAAACTGTAAGGATCTGCATATAAAAATAGCAAAAAAATTAATATGTTGTTTTATATGTAAAGAGAATGTTGCTTCATGTTCAAATAGTACAAGAAAATCTCAGTAATCTGTTCTTTAGGGTATGTACTACCAGAGCATGTGAGCAAAATTTTCTGATATGATTTGTGTATTTGACTGTTTATTTTAATTATTGAGGCTTTAATACAATAAGTGAGCAGTGTGTAGGTACATATAAAACAAACAGGTCTACCACTACAGCAAATACTTTGCCAACATACCTACCTAATTTTAACTCCTTTTAAATCCTTCAGGTTACCCATACCCCTAGACTTACATACACTTCTATCTGTCACAAGCTTCAGCCACACAAACAATACACATGTACTTTCCACATGGAGACACGTCAGCTTGATTGATGGTGGAGGTTAATGTAACTTTGCCCTGGGCAGATGAGGAGCATCCTTATTCCTAAGGCAGTGTTTTGCAAGAAAAGCCCCCCAAAACTTCAGTTTGCTTCAATAAAAGCAGGAGAGGAATTTGTATTTATATATTTATCTATATATCATTGTATGTGAGTGCATGTACATGCACACATGTGAAATGATACTCTGCCTAACCAAGTATACACACAACTAAATATAATTTTAAAGGACTAGTTTCTTCTTAAACAAAAACTCAGTTGCATCCCTGTGTCATGCATTGGCATTCAATAAGCAGTGGTCCTGTTTTTATGAAAGGGTAATAACCACATAACAGATGAAGTGTGCCCATTGACTTTATTTCTAAAACTTTGGGTCCAATTAGTAAATAGAGAGCTGAATGCTTAGGGATGGGCCAGTGGCTCCAGGATACAGGTGGAAATTTTACACTGGCACACAGCAAATTTCATTAAACCATGTCATCCCAAAAAAATGAATAAGGCAACATTTTTACTCCCCTGCATTAAACAAGGATACAGGAAATACACCATAAGCTGTATTAGCACTGCTAGAAATGTGCAAAAGCAGGGCAGTTGTACCATGCAAACATGCAGAGAGAAGAGGAAAAAAAGTACTGATGCACCAGGGGGGTACACGCATTTGTTAAAAGAGAGATTCTCTAAGCATACTAACCTGCTGGTTCTAATGAATTTTCTACTTTGTCGTTAACATCGAAAACACGATCATGAACACCTATAGTTTTCATACAGCTGTCTATAACAAAAATAGAGATAACAGCCAAATATGTTAGTGAAACACCCTTACACTCCCCACTTTCCTTTTTTCCTCTCTTTTTTTCTGTCTGTTTACTATACATAATTAAGCATATTCATATTTTAAAGTCTGTGGCACTTGTCTAAATGCCAGTATAAGTCTTCCATTTGTACAAAGTTCAAGAAACAACAAGTTAGCAACTGCCAAGTAATTCAAGCAAAGCTTTATGAAAAACTTATAAGAAAATACATTGAAAATCATAATATAAAGATTGCTGTATGTAGAGAACAAGATTTAACAGTTAAAAACCCCACCATTTTTGTTGTTTTTGTTGCTTTACACAGTAAAGCAGGTGCTAGAAAGCCACCCTCAAAAGCTTAACCTGAAGAACTTACTTGCTGGTCTCACAAACACCTTAAGCTTTAGGCAGGATCTCCTTCCATTATCTGGAATTGCAGAAGCTGTAAAATGAAGAAAAAGGAAAAATAAGCAGATGAGTAGAAGAGTGAAAATCCAAAATATCTTTAGAGCTGAAATAAAATATGCTTTCTCTTCCATTTATCTGAAGGACTGGACACACTTCAATCCCTGAACTTAAGGACTTCAAGTACACAAAAGTAGCTTGATTATCCAAAAGCATATCATAACTGCAGATTTTATTCAAATTAATTTCTTTATTATTTTACACAGAAGAAGTGAAGCACATGCCAATTTTGATGTTTCATTACCTCCTTTCACCTTTCCACACCTTTCTCTTGAATGCTTGTTTGATATGGTTTTTGCCATAATGCATGTGTCCCCACTGAAAAAATACGTCAGAATATAGAATACTCACGAGAAAAGCTAAACTTGAAAAACTGGGCCATAGACTTCAACAACCCAAAAAGGGATGAAAAACCAAAATTACACCACAGATGACAGTGATAAAAATGGAACTATCTATATACTTCAAGCAAAATAGAAATACACACCACTAAATTTTACAGCAAACTCAGTCTCCATATACATCTGTCTTTGCTGAGAAAATATTATCTCACTTCAGTCAAAACATGATTCCCCATGTTATACAGCTAACAAACCAAAATCAGTTTATTCCTTCTTTCTGCACTTCCTTTATAATTTCCCATTTAAAGCATTTAATTTTTAGGAATACTTACTGTGTTAGGAGAAAAAAAGTAAGTGGAAATATGTCTAGCCCTAATGCAGAAGGTTACCCACAAAGGTCTAGTGGCAGCACCTACTTATTTCACTGAAAAAAAGAGCGGTTGTGAAAACTTCCTTTCTATAACCTTTCTTGCCTCAAAATACAATGTAATAGGGAAATAGGCCTACCTCTCACCACGAAGGCATCCCTTGATCACTGTCTGCCAGTATTTACACACTGGTTAATTTCTTCAATATCTGCAATTCTGGTACTGTACAGTGGCCCACAGTACACAATACACAACCAAACAATTTGACTTGGGCGTGAAGATTTTCATTTGTGAAAGACCATTCACATTTTTTTTTTATTGAAAACTCCTCAAGAACAATTGCTAAAGAATATTATCTGAAGCACCACTGAGTAGCTTTTATTTCATTCAAAATCTATGTACTAGGGCAGAATGAGTGGCATTTTGCATTAAATGGCCACTGCTAGAAAAGATGGTTGGGCTGACAAGATGTTAGTTTCCTCTGTTTACCTTTATTTCATCCACTTTTATAAATTCTGCCCTTGTGTGTGACAAAGAATTAAAACAATTTATACATAGACATATGAACTCTTGGTTGTCATGCTAAGCTCACACCTGAGCAGCTCCTCAACTAATTTGAAATAAATTTCCTATGTCTTCAATGATGTGCTTGCAGCGCAGGCATCAGATTTTTCCTAGAACTTACCAAGAACTAGCATATTCAGTACAAACACACAAAAAAGGAACAAAGTAGAGAACCTAATACAGCTAGCTCATGTTGTGATTTTGCATCTTGAAAGGTCTTGAGAAATTGTTCCCCTCTTTTGGTTGAAAAACAAAAGCATGTAGGAATGATGCGCTCCCCACAATGTCAAGCAGTTAAGAGTTAACAGCTGCCTTTGACTATAGCATCTTACCAAGTCAGAAACTCCATGGAGTTTACAGTAACTGATGTGTTATTTAGGGCACAATATTTGCACTCTATGGCTATCTTCAGGAAAGCGGTGCCCTCATGGAATACATGCAAGTGGCCAATTACTTTGTTAATACTAAACAGGCAGCTGTAGATTTCTCAAAAGATAAGAATCCTATGGGCATATACCAAATTACTAGGATAGAGGTGAAAATCACATTTGCAACATAAGACAAAACTGAATCCCTACAGTAAATTATCACTGACAATTTTTTTCTGCCCAGAAATTACTACAGAAGTGCATTATGACACACATCTCTTTAAAGGCAAGTTTTTGCTTTGATGCTTACATGCTCTTGCTTATGTCCACAAAATAAGCATGTTTTGCTTATTTAAACTGCTGTTTATCAGAATACTCTGTTAGTCAGTGACTAACTACAATGCCACTGATGAGCTAGGATAGCTAGGAGCTAATAATGTCCCATCTGGAAATAAAACCTATTCTTTCTGGAGAAACAGAAAATTAATGCTTTGTACACTAAAGTTCATATGTTCACTTAATATTTACACACACGTAGGAGCAAATAACAGCTAGTGATTTGACATATTATTGAGAATAAAAATACTAAAATCCATTCACAATTGAAATCTTTTCCACCAGTCTTTACACTCTCTTGCAACTACAGAGTATATAATGAAGAACTGTCTTATTTCAACTATTACAGTTGCACTTAAATCATCATGCCAGAAACTGGCACAGTCTTAGTGAGAAATATGAAATAGTGCTTTTCTTCTTCAAATTATGTATTGTCAATATCTGCCATAAACTCAGAAAGATGCCTCTTTAATCAGTGTTTTACACCTTCAGAAGGAATAATAATGACTACCAAAATAATCAAGTATCATTTTTCAACACTTCCATCTTCTTTAACAACCAAGACCAAGGTGATGAAGGGATACATTGCAACCTCTTTGGCCTTCCTGAGAAATTAAATGCTGTTTGCCAAGATGCATGACTGCAATCAATTTTCTTTCTTCCTTTTTTTTCATCCACCCTCCCTCCTCTTCCTTTCTCCCTTTCATCTCTAAAGAAAAAAAAAAAAAAACCAACATATACCAATACTACGGTGTTTTTGTGTGCTTTTTTGGTTTTGTTTGTTTGTTTGTTTGTTTAATTATCAGATGTATAATCCATTGGAAAGAGTCAGGAAAAGAGAAAGAGAACTGCTCCTTGTCAGCTGGGATCCATTAAAGCTGCTTCTCAGGTAAACCATTGCTGTTGTTGCTACATTCCACTGAAATTAGCTACAGTATAAGAAAATACATCCTTTCTAGGTGGTACAGTGAGAAATTTTATTCTCCTTCCTGAACGAAATCAGGTTAGACCCTAAGGGTTTGCTACAAGGCTTTTATATTTGCCCATTTTAAAGGCAATACTAGCTATAAAACACAGCTCAGTTCTGACAGCAAGAAGTCTCTGATGCTAAGGGAACCTTTCCCAAGTAACACTTTCCATTTCAAAGGC
>WBMY01013267.1:24047-44237 GCA_013397315.1 Donacobius atricapilla
CACAAAAGAAAAAAAAAAAAAAAGAAAAAAAAAAAAAAGACAATTGAATCCTTGCTGCAAAACAAAACAAAACAAAACCTTTGAAAATACTCCCTTATAAGGAACAAAATAGGTCATGTCCACTTCTTTTTTCATTAATGATATTACACGAGAAAAGATCTGACTGGTTCAGTTTGTGTCAGGAAGAATCACAATTGAAAACAGAAGAGGAACTCTGAAGTGTTGCCAGTTCCTACATTGTATAACAATTCCTATGATACTTCCCACCTCTCCTGCCCTACCTCACTTTTACCAGCAACTTCATGAAAATCTCCTGGACTCCTCTCTTAAAGAAAAGCTTTTTGACCTCATGGTTACACAAAGACTTGGGGTGAGAAGAAAGTGAACACTAAAATCCCTCTGAATTCACAAGATACATGAAAAACATGTCTATGTTATAATGATTATAACATATAATGATTATAAAAACAACTGATTTGGTCTCTTCATTATTTTTTTAAAATAGGAGAATTCCACAATTTAGAAAAAATTTAGTAATGACCTCTGAATTGTTCAGATGAGAATTCTATCCACATTAGTTGAACAAGGAAAAAAAAAACTACAATAAACTACTGCATAAAGGGCTAGGTCCAAGCTGGATCTGAAAACAGCCTATAGAGACAAATTAGATGGGAAAAATTCTTGTCTCTGAACTGCTTCTGGTTACCATTTTTATATCCCATAAGGAAAGGAAAGAGAGTGATGAAAATTATTCTCTCCTCATCTAGAGCCAAACCATAAATATTTCTGTATTTGCTAGCTATATTTAAATAGACATAAAAAGTTATACAACTCCCTCATCTCACTCCTTTTCTTGGCTAGAAAACACGTGGTACATTATTAATATATTAGCTATAAATAACAGGTTAGGTCCTTCCTCAGCCTGGTAACAATTAGCAGTTATTCAATGACTGCAGAAAGCTGCAGATAGAGAAACAAAAAAGTAACATATACAGAAAACAGTTATGCAGTTCAATTTACTACAACTCATTAAAGGAGTCATCAAGATATGGACCAATCAGCATACAAAATAAGCTAATTAAAAAGTAAATGTAAAAAATAAATTAAAAAGTAAATGTAAAAAATAAATCAAAATTTCAAAAGTAACTTACTTATCAGGACCTGCTATTAATGTGACAAAAGCAGCAATTATTTCCTTTCCTAAGAGAGGCAACAGTTTGGCTGGCAAATACCTGAGGCTAAGTTTCTAACATAAAAACAAGTTATCAGACTGCCACATTTAAAGTGTCTCAACCATCCTATTTATTGATATTCACATGTAATCAGTTGTTACCTCTGGTTGCCTCCTCACTCATTCTTAACTTTCTAATTACAGGATTGTACTTTTCCCTAAAATGCAAATCCAGATACAGAGAAAAAAAGGAATCACAAATGCAGTTCAATACCTCCTTTAGCACTACAAAGACATTTAACATTCATGGCACAAGCCCCATGGGCCTTATTAGAAAGCGAAACTGGTTCAGTTGGAAATAGCACTCCATTTATCTCAGGCACTCCAACAGCACCTTTGTTTAGAATGGGGGGACACTGGTAAAGAGCATCCTTTCCTTACGCAGAAACATAACACCCTCTGCAGATGCTATGCCTCTGCAGATACTCAGCAGATGGCAATTCTCTTACTATTTTGTATTTCAATTTCTATTACCAGTTCACTTGGAGTATTCTCTGAAGGGATTATAAAGCACTGTTGTGAAACACTGGAGACAAGGCAATGTTCTCACTGTATTTTTGAAAAATGTGATTAATATTTTCTTCTGCTGTCTGCTAGGAAATCCAGCAAACAGGGTCTCCCTGTAGGCAAGAACTGAGAAATCATGCCAAGATCTCACCTCAGTTCATTGCAGATGTACCACTACCAGCACCCTCTGTTACACAAACTCTAGCACTGGTGCTTCCCAACCACAACCGCTGAACAGATGTATTGTTTCAGATCGGGAAGTCAATAGAGGATCAATTCTGAACTTTGCAGCGCAATAAATCAAGATGCCACATGCATACAGCTTGAGTAAATATCTAATATTTACTGTCCAGTCAAAAGGGTTGCACATGTAACTTCTGTAACTACCTGGAGAAACACTTCAAAGAGAAAATCTGCAGCAGTCCAGTACACAGGATGCTGTCTGTAGATCCGCGTTTACGCAGTCCTTGTACTCTCTTAGACCTGTAATTTACAGACAATCCCTTCAGGAGAAAATATTTATAGCTGTGATTTGCCTCTAGCCCTTTCAGGCACAATAGCACTCCCATTAGTCAAATTCAATCCCCAGGTAACCTTATACAACCTGCAAATCATAACCACCAACCTGAAGTATTTTAACATCCAATATCCTGTGTCAGCTACAGAGCTCTAGAAGGTTTTATTTTTAAGAAGAGTCATCTGCTTCTTTCTTTGAACAGAAATGAGTATGTGTGAAAGCATTAAAAATGCAGTTTTCCATTATGTTTGCCACAGGCAATATTTCTCAATTTGTGCGAGTCAGAAGAAAAAAATAGCCTATTAGTTGTTAGAAGAGCTCAGCCTTTCCCCAGTAGGTTTTCATGTGATTTACCATATAACACAAATGTATGCAAATTAGCCAGGTAAATGCAGAATTAGTTATTAACATTCTTCTCACAGTTTAGATTGAAAAAAAGTTAAAAATTTGCATAAATGGTACAACTGAAAAAGTCAGCTAGAATCAAACCAATCAATAAAGCACTCCTCTGTGTGCATACATGAAGACCCATATCTAAGGACAATAAACAAATTTTCAAAATTATTTATCAAAAAATAAGTTACTTGAAAGGATTTATAGATAATTTTCTTCGGTACACTTCAAAACAAACAAAAAAATGGTAAATATTGGTCCTACAGAAACCACTTCGTTCACCAATACTTGAGTTTAAATTAAAAGTCCTTGCATGCCTCCTCTTTCATTCCAGCCCATCAGCAAAAGCTTTTTTCTGGTAGCACACACATGACTCCATTCTGAGAAAATTAAAATATTGAATGACTATGACTTAGTCATTCTTCAGACCTAATAATTAAACATAATTCCTCAACAAATTATGACTAAACTTACTGGTAGCTTTGTTCTAACCAGTTCTATCATCTCTGTATTTAGTAATAACCAAGATGAGAACACAAAAAAAAATTACTGAGCAACTTAAAAGATTCAGAAATTTCATGCCAACAGAGAGACAATCTACACTGAAAAATCACTTGACCAGGATTGCCAACAACACTCATGAACTAAGATAAAAAAATTAATTAAAATGGAAACTAAATAAATAAGTAAAGGAATAAACAAACATGAAAAGTGAGAGCTAATAGTGCTCATGGCTTAATACAAGCAAAAGTAGTGTGAATACTAGCATTTCCAATTGCATGTTTTAAACCCCACACTATTAATAGGACAACTAATACAAATGTATATTTTGCACTACTCTTGCATGTTCAACTACATCTGTATTTAATTTTTCCACTGATTTCTGTATGTGTATAGATACATGCCTACACACAAACATGGACTTATACTCTGCATTTCATTCAAAATATAAATGACAAAGTGCACAGCATGGGGGAAAAGACTTGATAAAAGCCATGTCCACAACAAACAGATTGCGAAATGCTACATTTATTTCCTAATGTCTTATACATAATTTGCACTGGCATTGCAATGTGTAAACCCACTGGATTATTATGGCCTATCTCACAAGTGACTATATTTCTCAGACCTACTAAAAATAGCCTAGTAAATGGAAATGAGTTGCCAGACAAATGCTATTTTAGTTGAGAGTTCTTGGAAGAAAGCAATACAGAGTTACTGTTTCTGCACTTAATGCTGTATTAACTGTCCCACTGCAACTGCTTGGCCAGGAAGAATATAATTTTTCTTGCATTTTCTAATCCATTGCAGCTTGTATATCTGGTTGAAGGTTGTAGAGACTGAAAATATGTTTTGTATCAAAGTCATATAAAAAAAATCCAGCCATGTGTGTTAGGAGAAATAAACCATGGACTTCAAGTTTTATTAAGCCACTTGTTTAGTATTTCCTCTTAGCATATTCTAGCCCTATATCTCTCTCAGGAAGGTCCCCCTTCTCCTCTAAGGGGCAATTTAGTGACAAACCTTGTCTGTTGCTGGCCTGGTTGGTGTACTGAAGTCAGATTTTTTTAGTGAAGAACATCAAAGCAACCCAAAGCACAGTTCATCAGTGCTGGGCACCACCAGAGGTGCACAGCAGCTGAGGGCTCATATGAAGCAACACTTTGAATCCAGTCCGAAAGCTTTTTGTACTTATACTTTTATCATCTGTGCTCCCAAGTCACTGAGTCCAGTTGAGCTCTGCAAAACCACAGTGCAGAGCAGCCTGTACCCTTTACACCTTCAAGAGCTGGACAAAACAGACGTTTCTGGTGCTGGAAAATCCAACTCTGTCTGCACTGTTCCTCTGAACTGAGCCTTGAACCACTAAGAAAACAAAGCTCAAAGTTCTTTGCAAAGACTTTTGTTTCTTTTCATAAAAGCAAGAACCTTTATGTTTAGAGTGAAGCTGTCATCTAACTGCAGCTTGAGCTCAAATGAATCGGTTTTGCTTCTGTGGTGTTTCTTCACATTAAAAAACAAACAAAGCTCTGCTGGAAATGAATGAAAACCATATCTCACTTTGAATGGACTTCTGGTTGCATGTAAGTTCCTGTGAAATTTAAGGCAGTAGGAATGAAAACCAGACCAAATAGTTGCTTCCATGTGAAATATTTGCAAGCATTTCTCTCATATAAAAAGGTTCTTCTTTCATAAATGCAAAATGTATTATATAACTTAAAATAAGTGCTAACATTTCTGCAATAGCCCAATACAAATGACTTATGTAATATTTTCTATTGCAACAAACCAACACTTATTAACTAGAATGAAGTAAAACCCTCAGATCTCATTACTGATTTCAGTGGCATTAACAAAACCAAACACAGTTATTGTACTACATTAAGACTGTATTAGAGAAAATAGCTAATAAAACAAGTTAATAGTATCAAATAAAGCACTTAGGGAAAATATATATCCTCTTACTTTCCATAAGCTCTTTTGTACTTTGATTTTCCCTTGGTATCACTAAAAATAAAATGGTTTGCTTCAAGTTTGCTAATTTCCATCTCCAAGAACCAGACACAAGTAAATCCTTTGAAGAGACATTATAGTCTTGTTAGTAAAGTAAAGATCTTTTTGATCGTTAAAGCAACATGTTCACCCACATGGAATTTGTGGGTATTGTATCATGTTACTAAATTCATACACTTTAATGGACTTCATATTATCCATTACTAGCTTTACCACTGTTGACCCTATAATTAAAGAAGAGGGAAGGATTCTATTCTAGTCCATCTTTATGGGCTTGCCACTAGCTTAAAAATATTTAGAAAGTGTTCTATCTTTCCATGCTATACTTGTAAATTCTGTCTATTTACAAAAACAAAAGAAGTAATTTTACATGTAGTATTTTTCTAAGGTTGTGAACACATGAAACATGAAATGTTACTTCTGCTATTCACATATGCAAGGCAAATAAGTCTGTTTATGTCTTGTGGAGGAGGGAGAAGATGTAAAGATACAAAAAGATCTCCAAGAAGTTTCAGGAGAAATTTATGGGGAAAAGCACAAATGGGGGTTGTGGAAGGTTTTTAAATTTAAATCAAAAAGTGGGAGAATAATGCAATTTTGAATGTTTGAGTGCACATGCAGGCACAAGAGTTTGCAAATGCACTGTTTACAGATAATACCTTTGCTCAAAAGATTTCAGAAGGTTTATCTCTTGGAAAAGTTCTAACAGCACCTTTACACAAATAAAACCACAATTTTGCAGTATGGCAACCAAGTATGAGTTAGAAAAGCTGAAGTTTGGAAAACACATGACAGTTGATTTTAATTGAAGCTCTTTTTATGACATGTCAGGATTCTAAGGGCAGAGACCTTTTATTTCATTATACCTACTACAGTCCAGAGTACAGACACAACAGATGCCAGCACTGTATTAATAACAGTATACCTTTATCATGTGAATTCCCAGTTTGTTCAAGTCCTGCAGAGGGTATGGCTACTGAACCATTCCATCATACAAGCCAGAAATTTATATCCAGTCCTTAGAATGCATATAATCCTTCAATTTGTGACCTTTACCATGAAAAATTCAGGAACACATCAAGCTGAAGTTTTCTCTTTAGTCAAAATTTGTCCAGTATGTGAGGTAATAGAACTTTTCTTTCAACTTCTACATCCTTGCTTCTGTCTTTCACTTATCTAGCCTGTGTTCAATGCCACAGGTCTTACTCATGTCTTGAAATCCATATTTAAAAAGCCAACCTATGTGAGAATAACCATAGGCTCATCAAGGAGTACTTGTCAGGAATTTGACATGTCCCATCTATGCCACAAAAGGACTGTAGTCTGTTGTAACTATGACTGTGGGAAAGTCTAAGACACTCATGGGAGAGCTAACCTTTCATTTTATTCTCCCACAAATTATTTCCTTCTGAGCCTTTTTTTTTTTCCCTAGAATAATGTATACCACAGGATGTTTAGCCCTATGCCAAGTGATCATTCCCAGATGAACTCAAAATTAGACATATATGTGCAGACTTTTCCATAACTGGGACTTAAAAGCCTTGGTGGTTTGGAAAAGATTTTAAAAGCAATGAATACTGCATCAGACATGAAACACACAGTACCTCTTGAGCTTTTCTCCTCCTAAATGCTCTAATAACTGTTCTCAGAAATGAAGAGAGAACTCTACCTCTCTACCAGAAAAGACCCTGTTTCACACTAGTGACCTGACTAAGCAGATTAGGAAATTCTTATTTCTATTTTCTATCTGCTACTTTCTGATCTAAGCAAACACCACTGCACAGAAAGCTTATTTCTCTACTCTTTACATATTAACCACTTAAAGAACCAGTATAACCATGCTGCGAGCAGTTTCTAGTGGTGTTTTTCGTATGTGAGACCATGCATATGGAAAACAATATAGGACAACACAAAACAATTTACTGGAAAACCTTGCTGACACTTACTAACTTCAAAAGAGATGGACAAAAATTCTGATAGAATTACCTTCTCCCAACCACACAAGTGTCCATAATTGCTCAATTTAAGGGCCTCTAATCTACTGTGTGTGGTGTCTCCACTCCTCAGGGTACAGCGAACACAAGGCTCATCCTACTAGAGTAGCCCTGCCAGTCCCTATCTCACTTCCTGTGATCATGAAGATCCACTTATATTTGCATCTCAGCTCCAGGCTAATCTGCATCAACAAACATTTGCACTGGATATACTTCAGGTAGCTTGAAAGAGTTTCATGAGAGTGTGCACCAGGTGCTTCTTTCCTTTCACGTTTCAAAGAGGGTTCCATGCCCTGAATTTCTTCAAAGAAATCTGGATACACGGTCATTTATCTTAGTTAGGAAAAGAGTCATTGAAATTCATGGATTTTTCTCCCCAAGTTGCTGCAGCAAAACTTTTAGAACTCAGAAACTGACAACCAACCAAACAAAAAAATCCGTATCTTAGATCACATCTCTCACTTTGGGGTGTGGGGAAGCATCATATCTGCATATACGCGTGTACCATCTGATCTGGAGTCTTCAGCAGCAAGGGTAGCAGATGCTTTCATACATATCTATGAATGACACAATATGGTATTGTTGGCTTGAAGGCCAAACATACCCCTGAGTATGCCTACACAGATGCTGCAGTACCAGCTCCCACGCCAGGCATGCCTGCTGCTTGCCCATCCCACTCTGACATCTGCCTCAGGCACCAGGCATCCTGGAACACAGAGAGGTGTGGAGTCTGGCACAACATCCATCCAGGACAATTGTAAATCTGGGGGCCTCGAGGCTTCTTCCAGAGACTGCATACCCAGAACCAATGATACGGAGGGATTGTTCTTGTTCTGTGCTCCTAGTTAATTTTTAAGATCTCTATAAATTTCCATTTCACCTCTTAGGGGTCACTGACTAACTTGTTCTTTAGCCATGTAAAAGTGCTTGGGCTCCTGCATTTTTTCTCTTCTGCCATTGTAAAATATCCTGCAGAGACAAGAATATTTTTTTCTTGGATCAAAATGGATTTTCTTTTCCTGAAAGCCCAAGAGGTGTGTAATCAAAGCTGGCACTGCATCATCCTAATTATGAAACCCAGCAAGGAACTTTCACACACATTTTGTGGACTTCATATTTCTTCTTCACAGAATGTTCTTGCTGAGAAAGAAGTGATCGTGAGAAAAATTCAGGAAACAGAACCCAGACTGGCAGAAAATAATTTTTCACTTCTGCCTTTAGTACTGTGGTAAATTAAGAAAAAATAATCCTGTATTTGTAACATGTCTTCTTGAGAAAACATCCTGAACTCCTCAGATGTAGAACTGACTGACGGGGTGGAGGACAATGAATATCAAAGGGAGGAGGTTTTGTTTATGTTTTGCTTATGTTTTTGTTCTGTTTTGTTCAGAAAAAATGCATCTTCATAAAATCATAGAATGCTTTAGGTTGGAAGATAATCTGGTTCCACTCTCACCATCACTCCTCCATGGGCAGGGACATCTTCCACCCGACCAGGCTGCTCAAAGACCCCTCCAACCTGACCTTGATCACCTCCAGCAGTGGGGCGTCCACAACTTCTGTGGCCAAGCTTCTCCACTGCCTCATCACTCCCTCTGAGTAAAGGGTTTTCTCCTAATATCTAATCAAAACCTTGCTCTTTATAATTTAAAACAGTTCCCCCTTGTGCTATCACGATATGCACTTGAAAAAAGTCCCTCTCACTTTTGCTACAAGCCATCACTAGTACTGCAAGCTGCTCTAAGGGCTCCCTCGAGCCTTCTCCAGGCTCAACAACTCCAGCATTCTCTCAAGGTGAGTTGCTCTAGTCCCCTTGATCATCTTTGTGGCCTCTTGTGGAATTACTCCAACAGATCCTTCATGTTGCGGTCCCCAGAGCTGGATACAGTACACGCATGGGATCTTACTAGCATGGAAAAGAGGAAGAGGATCACTGTCCTAAACCTGCTGCCCATGCTTCTTGGGGTGAACCCAGGAAACATTTGGCTTACTGGGCTGCAAGCATACATTTCTGGGTAATATTGAACTTCTCATCAACCAACACACTCAAGACCTTCTACTCAGGGATGCTCTCAAATCCATGCCTGTATTTGTGCTTGGAATTGTCCTGATGCAGGTGTAGGACCTTGCACTTGGTCTTGTTGAACCCCATGATGCTGGCACAGGCCCACTTTAGGCCTGTCAAAGTCCCTCTGGATGGCATCCCTTCCCTCAAGACCGTCAACTGCAGGAGTCATCTTCAGACTTGCTGGGGGTGCTCTGATCCCACTCACCGTGTCACTGACAAAGGTGTTAAACAGCCCCAGTCTGAACTCTGAGCTGCAAGGAATGCTGTTTGCCCCTGGTCTCCGCCTGGACATCAGAGCTAGAGAAAAACAGCAGGTCTGAAGTGCTATCAGTGATAGCTGCTTTCTGCTGAGCTGAAGTGACCATTTTCAGATCCTTTCAATCTGTGGTGAAAAGGTCATTACCATGCTAGTCCCGGGAAGTCAGTCCTCCTGCAAGTAAGCTCCTTTGTTATGAATATGGAACAGATGGAACCAAATCTATCTGCTCCATAGGAACAAAAACACTTACAACCTAGCTCTCTCTATTAAAGACTCTACTTAGCTCCTTTATAGCACTGGCTTTCTGTGCACTGCTGTGAGGTTTTGACTTTATAGAAAAAGGCGCTTCAAAAAAGCAATAGTTCTTAGTCCTAAACCAAAAGCAGCCTAAGAACAGTAGAAAAAGAATGCTGTGTTTAACCCTCATGGCTCCTTGGAGATATGCAAATATTCAATTACGATTTTTTAAAGCTACAAGAAGGATTTTTTTGGAGGAGGAAAGCCGACCATATGTTGCAAAGATTGTGCATCAATGGCAGTGAAGTACATAAGACATAACATGCTACTTACTTTAATAAAAATTGAATCTATCTATGTTATGGTTTAGAAATAACATGGACTCTTTTTGTAGATATGTAACCGTGGATCAAGATGACACTTCTGCAAAGAAATCTGTATTTGTTTAAAAAATTGACCTTTTTTGGCAGGAGATAAAACCCCCTGAAATTAGGTCCCTGTGAATAAAAGAAAATATTTAATGCATCAATTTATCTCCAAATATTGCATCACATAGGAGCTATTTCCTAAGATGTTAACAGAAACTGTATCAATATTGCAATTAACTTTGCAAACTAAAAATATGCACAAACGGTTGCTGAAATTGATAGATTTACTTACTGACTCTGCTCATGAAGCAAGTGCATGTAGAGGATCTGTCACTACTCTTACTATCAGTACAATAACAAAAGCTTAATCCTAGCCACACATACACTTAGATATTATTTACATCAACTTCTCATAAAAACCTACACAACAAAAGTCAGAGGCCTCCTTTACTCACAGGTTAATATGCTGACACATTTAACATTTGGCTGCTTTTTCAGAATAATTGAAATAAGGATTTCTGTGTTAGAATGCTTTGATTCTGACTAAATCAAGTCTTCAGGCAAATCCCACCCCCACCAGCAAAGGCACAGCTTGCCTGAAGTTATAACCTTTGTTGGCAGAAGGGAACTGGCCTTGAAACAGATCATGAAGCAGATGTTTTATGCCAAATCATAGTCTAGGGATACACAGGCTACTGCAAATAAAACTCTTCTCCTGTCTGTTCAGTCATTTCAATTCCCTGCAGCATGAAATATGAAGTTGCCAACAAGCAGCCAGCGCACTACGCAGCACAGCAGGAAGAGAAAGTGCTGCAGATGGACCAAGGGCTGGAAAACTCCTTCATTATCTCTGTTTTTCAGGCCACGCCTAAGCAGTGACACGTAGGTCATCCAAAGGTGATGGCGCTTATAAAGAGAAGTTTCAATGAGGTGCAATTATAGAAATTGTGTGCACTTGCACAGGGGAGAAGGAGTTTCATATGACTGTGCCACAGGTCATGGTCATTAGTGGCTCACAAAAAATGCGGGGTTTTTGAATTACTTTCTTAAAAATTTTTGCTCTGAAGACACGCAAGCTGATAAAATCCCCATCTACAGGCTCAGAAAAACAATCTCATCAGTTTGATGTTAATTCAGGATTCTGCTGGATGATTTGTGACAGAAGACCTACAGAAGACCTGTTGTTAAAGCGGTGGAGTACCTCCACACCAGGAGAGGGTATAAGCCTTGTTACCACAACCTCTGTGGAGGTGGCCCTTGGGCAAAAGACCAAGAACAGAGCAGTATTCCAGCTCCCACTATTACTGGTCCTTCCATTTAAATATTTCCATCTGATTAATATTACCTGTCTAGAGACCCTTACTCTTGAAAGATAGATATTTAAAATCCAGGTTTGAGACTTTTTTTCTCCTTAAAGGAAATCTTGCGCTTTCAAGTCAGTTTCCATCCACATCAACACTACAATGACTCATGTTTCTAAGTTAAGAGAAGCATTTTGTGTTGAAATGAAGGAACAGCTAACAACACAAGACATCTTAGTCCTTGAATATGGCAGATCAGAAACGGGGCTCAAGTTGATGACAATACTGTATTTCCACTTAAACCACAGAAACAATACAAAAAACTGGTAAAAAATACAAACATAACTATTCAAAAGAAACTACTGACATGCTTTCAGGATGTTTACAATCCACAACAGACATCAAATTTTCAGAAGAGCTCTGTGCTTCATATACAAAGCATTTTAGAAATCAGGCCAACTATTTAGATACCTAAGTGACAAATAAGTACTCCTAAAGTTATGACTAAAATTGGCAATGCTACACACTTCTGACATATGGCCTGTAATGAATACTATTTATTTTACCTACTTGGAACTGGGATACGAAAAAATAGAGTAGAGGACACATATGTGCAATTTATACCAAAAAAAAAAAAACCAGAAATCTACCCTGGATTGCATTAACCCTGGGTTTATGTGGTGGGTTTTGCTGGGTTGGGATTTTGTTGTTTGTTTTGCTTTGGTTTATTTTGTTCCTATTGTTTTCTTTTTATTGTGTGTTCAGGTACATTTCAGATCAGTGTCCTAAAGCCTAGACAGAGTCCACTTACATACAGATGCACCAAAACCAATGTCATTTTCTGACGTTTAGGTCAAAATAGATCATGAATATCAAGACATCTGTATGCACAGTTGTTAGAATTTTTTTTTCAGAAGTCCAATAAAAGTGAATAAAAATAATATATATTTTTTGCATCCATATACTTTCTTTTCAAATCTGATGTAAAACTATCAGTAGGAATTTATGCCTAGAAATTCAAAAAGCTGTTTCTTCATGAAAGGGCACAAAAAAAAAAAAAAATCATTTTTTAGTCTTTTGACCCCCCTTCCCTCACAGGAAGTTATCATTTCAGAGTCTGATTTATTAGGCCTAAAATACATTTTATTAAGAGGTAAGGTAATTTCATGGGACTTTCTGTTGCTGTTTTATTTGTGTATCTTTCATTGCTGGTTGTTTCTTGGTTGTTTTTTTTGTTTACTTTTTTTTAAAGAATGTTCATGCGCTTATAATTTCACCTCATATTTATAAGACTGAAGTGCAAATATTCATGTATATATTAGTACATATGATATTAGAATATCATATGCTGTGCGTAAGCAGTTTTAGGAACTGCATACATCTTTGTGAAAATCCAGCTGTATTCACACAAACACTAAGAATGTAACTTTAATTTACATTTCTAAAGCATATTTCTCATTCTCCTAGTCAACACAGTTCCAAAAAAATTTCCCTTCCTTTTCTTTCCACAACTTTAATGAGGCAGCAGGTTTCCCAAAAGATTAATTTTTGGATTAAGATTATATTTCACTCAAAATATTCTATAGTATAAAATTAGAAAGTCCTAAGCAGAAATATCTCAGCTAGATTAGCATATTAAGAAATATTCTCCCTTGGCAGTCCTTTATAACGGTTTTCCCCAAGATAACCTTTAACATGCATGTTTTCAAATGAATCCATAATTTGGTTAGAAACAACACTATCGTCTCTGATAAAAACAAGCAGCTGGCATTTCCAAGGAGGGACTGGCTCACGGGTCTGGGACCCTGAAATCACAGCAAACACTGGCCACATCATGTAACTGCAAAGCCACTGGAGAATTCACTCTATCCTTCAATTAAGAAGGCAGAAAATGTGTGGCATGACAGGTAGTTGGGAAAACTCCAGGGAAAACGAACATTTTATATTTTGCATCCTAAAGATTTGGGTGGCAAACTCTTCTAGAAGTTGACATATTTCCTTAACGAAGCTGGATCACACTTCGCAGAGAATGATTCCTTCTGCCATTTTCTTCAACAGGATAGATTTCAGAGGGAATGTCTCTGTATAAGGCACATTGATTAAAAGTGATCTTTTGTTACCAAGAACGGAAAGGGAACTCTGTACAGAGAGGAAAAAAAGAAAAGACAGACACAGCTCTACCCCAAGAAGTGTCACAGTTTCCTACCTAAACTAGGGCTAAATGTATCTTTAATCTCATATTCATTTTGTGAAAATGTGTAGTGATTATGGTTATGCCACATCACGGACAAGAAACAATAGCTGGTCTAATCAGCCCACAGAGGAGAATCATAATCTATAATAATCTTCACTTAATATTACAAATATCTTGCCCTTGTTAAAACATCTTAGTTTGTGAAAATTAGTATTTTTTATAACCACAACAGCTAAAACCTTTACTACATAAGAAATATTTTTTGTCAGAGATCTAACCAATATCTCACAGAGAAGTTGTGGAGTCTCCTTCACCAGAGATATTCAAGAACCAACTGGACTCCAACCTCTGCCATGTGCTCTGGGATGACCCTGTAGAGGAGGGAGCTGGACCACATGAACCACTATGGTCTCTTATGACTTTATCATTTCTATGGTTCTGTAATATGAGACTCATTAATATTATTTTTTTAAATATACATGTGTATAATTATACATATGCATGTCTATCCATGTGCACATACATGCTAAATTCATGGTAAATATAGGAAAAAAGGTCAGTCAGTTGAGAAGAAAACATTTGTTACAAATATTTCATCTTTTTGGAAGAATAGTATCTGTAAGACAACACTCATACTTAGGAAACAACCTAGTAATAGATTTTATGCTTATATTAAGCCAGGAAGATAATCAAGTGTTCAGACCTACTGAACACTTTCATCAGCTGCCCCATACTGATTTTGGGAAAAAAAATAGAGTGCATTAATGTCATGACACAAGATTTCAAAACCTCCACAGATCAGAATTGTCCTTGAAGACATCTCTTTATGTTTGACGTTGAACAGAAGCCTTCCCTATTACATTTGAGTATTAGCCACAGGAAGTTTCTCAGGGGAATAACACCACCTCTACCGACTTTATCATGCCCTTTCTTGAAAAATATTTCACTGGAAATAATTGGAACCTAATGATGCTTCGGAGGAGTCTCTACATGAAAGACAGAAATAATAGGAAGAAATGTTATTGTTTGAGACTGTACTTTCTTTTCACCAAATCCTTAGACATCCAATGGGAGCTGTCAGAGCCACCAACCAATTAATTTTCTAATCTCTTTGTAATGAGTTTTTTTCTCCTTCAATCCTTGTTTGTTTCCTTTGTAGCAAACAGAAGATTTTTCACTTATGTTTTGATTTTCTTAATTTTACACCAAGCTAAAATGAAAAAGCAGAAGCAAAAATGGAAATAGGATAACAGAATAAAATACAGTATGTCTCTCTTTTAGTACCTTGGAACATGATAACCTCAAAAAGCAGTATGCTAGGAAACTGATTTTTTTCTGCCTGAAACATGTGAAAGTCTGAAGGTCATATTGGCAGTTTGTCCTGCATTGCTGTTAAACCCTGCAATATTAATTTTGACCTCTTTCTTATCATTCTGGTAATATCTTCATACCCTGTGCCAAGTTCGTGGACTGCTCCTACAGTGTTCCACAGAACTACTTCCAGAATATGAAGAGGTTACCTGTACTGCTTTTTCCTGGAGTTCCATATGGGACTTGTGAAACCACCTTAAGGGGAAAAGGTAAAGAAAAAAGAAAGCATGAAGACAAAATGAACCAAAATGTGCTAAAACAGAAGGCAGACAGACTTACTACTTCTCCTATTGGAAATCTGGACTTTCCAAATAATTAAGAAATGTGGGTCTGGTTTGTTTTTTAACCTCATTTTGCTTTGTTGATTAACCTGTTTCTGTTCTTAAAATGAATTACACCATCTTGTGTCTCCACTGTATAATTTTATCAAGGAGGTGACAAATCATGCTGGCAGTGATGGTCCATGTTGAAGTGGAATGCATAGTAAAATACAATTTTCCTCAAATGAATTGCCAAAACCGTTAATCGTTATCTAAATGCCCATAATAACTGTTTTGTTCTCTGTGACAGTTGGGAGGAAAAAAAATGGCTTCCAAAAATCATTCTGGCAGCCAAGCTGCTTGTTAATAAAACCTGGAGAAACATTTGTGATTAATATAAATTACTAATACCTCTTTTAATGCCTAAATGTGACAGTGACTAATTTACACAGTTTTGCTTGAGGTGCCACTGAGTATTTCAAGTGGGGCTGTGAACAAAAAAATTGCTGTTTCACTGGTGCATGTTTCTAAGCAAAGCTACCACTGGTGCAATCACTACAGACGAGGATAACTTCCAACCACACTGGTTGATTGTTCTGCTTAGGACTGGGAGAAAGAGCCAGCAGTGAAACCCATCCAACAGTCCCCTATTACAAGTTGGAAGTGGTACATTTTCTACGGGCATGGAAGTCTGTTAAAACAAACAAGGGAGATGCTGTTTTTGCTACCTGGTCGGCAGTACTTTTAAGTGGTGTAATGAGAGACTGCTAGACTCCTCCTAATTTAATTTTGAGACTCATCACTGCAACAAAGTGTGTGAGCTGGAACGTGGGTACTTTGCAGAGCACCTCCAAACTGTTGTCAAGGGGATGCTTCCTTCCTCAGAGGCAGCCTTGCACACATCAAAGTGAGAACCATATAAGAGAGGTTTCAAACTGCCACTCATGAAAAATAAATAATATCCATATTTTAAGGCTTCAGACAACTGGTTCAACAATAACTATCTTTATCTTCTGATAAATGTGTTTAAATTGTATTCTTACACAGTAATTAATTTGAAAGTCCCATAGCATTATAATTTGCCTGCTTATATTGAACTGCTAATAAAATAACTTTAGAAGTCTTGTGAAATACAAGAAAATTTGATAAAAGAGATTGCTAAACAGAAACCTACCTGTATCAATTGCTCATCTACGAACTACACAACACTGTGATCATCATCATCCTCACTGGAACATACCTTTATTTCTGAAAATACATATGCTTTGCTTCTGAATCTCTTTGAGAAAGGTATTTTGTACCTCACTGATGTGCCTGTGGACTTGTAACTATGCCATTCCTCCCTTCTATTTTTTTATGTTGTTTACAGATAATCCCTAAGGAAGTCAGATTCCAGCTCAATGAAGCACCAACAGGAACTGCATGAATAACTTCATGCCCATAGGGAAAAACAAATTCATAACTTATCTGTGCATCACTAGCCAGAAGCAAAGAGGTGTTGTTACAAAGCTCTCTTCAAGAGGACAGGCTGCATTCTTTCACAGACCTGAAGAAAGTCATTCTTTCACATACTGAAGAAAGGCACTACATTTAAGGTAGACAGTAAGTCCTGCTACAGCTGCTGTTAGAGATCCTGGCTTCAGTCTCAACACGGGGCTATAGGATAACAGTGTAGTCTTCAGTGCCTCAAACTGGAACATCTTCTGCAAAATCTCAAAATATTAGAGAGTCCACATGCAATTACAGGTATTGAGATAAAGAAAGATGACCCAGTATTACCAGAAGCAGATATGTCAAAAAAACTTAAAAAGAAACCCAAGATCGTATCTTCACAATACCCTCACCTACAACTCTTAAAACATAATGCATGTGAGTTATGCTGTTCTGTTTTATTTTTGCCTGAATACATTTTGAATACCACTATGACTGAATTGTCAGGGTTCTTCAAATTGATTAATGTATCTCCATTCTGATTCAAATTATTATGATCATTTCACCCCCAGAAGATCAGCAACAGCAATGTTATTCCCCCGTAACCATCAAAGACAGCCTGGTTACATTTGTACACAGAGATATGGTACGAGTGAGATTTTGATACACCTTCAAGGCATTCTTAATTCCCTGAAGTAGTGCTGTATCTAGATGGCTATACCTCTTGATACTTTAAATATTAAATATCCACGATGTAAAAGCAAGGCCAGGGAGACTTTAGAGACAGTAAAAATCTTATTTGGTCAATAATGTGGACGTCCTACTACTTTTCTAAGCGAAAGTGAAAACATTTGAAATGCTGAAAAGATTTTTCTGTAGTTTTTCAGAACAAAGCATTTCTATGTACTTCTGAATACATGATTCTGATTTGCCAAGAATCTAGGAGATAAAAGTATTAACTACAGGTGCCATTTTGTGCCCAGAGTCCTGGCGACCCTGTCTGAAGAGTACACATTACCTGGAAATAAGGAAGTTATTGAGAATTTGTAATTTTTTCCTTTTTCAGAGCCTCCTCTAATATCAGAGGTTAGGTAGATCAGAAACAAAATTGCTTTATTAAAAATTCAAATATTTTAAAAAATGTGGAGTTGAATGTTGAATATTAACTTTTGAAATAAGATCATCAGCCAACTGCTCAGCATGTGGAAGTATTTTTTCATTGAGCAAGTTTAGTTTTGGTCTAGCGGTTGCAGGCATGCATATATAATCAAGTGTGTATCATGTCACATACAGTATCACCCATGAAAGTGCTGCCTTGGTGATTTAGTCTGGGGAACAGAGGGGTTTAACGTGCTGATGACATGGAAGCAATGAAGTACAACACTCTAATTCCAAATGTCATGCTATGCAATTCTCATTTTTGTTGGCATCTGCTCCATGTTATGAAATGCATGCTTCCAATACAACAGGTCATTAAACAGGTTTCAATTTGCTCAGAAATCAAATTAGAAGAGTGTTACAGAGTTACAAGTCCTCAGATAATTATTAATATTACTCTGCTTCTGTGAATCCTTTAATCCACAGAATCCACATGCTTATTAATCTAACATTCCACTGAAGTATCATTGCAATGAGCCTCACTCACCAAGTGCAGCAACGTCTGAGATGTTAACTTGCAGCTGTTGAACATCAAAACTGATTTAAAGTAAGGAATGATGAATGGTCCATGAGGATTTAAAGAGCTGTGAGTGATTCATTCAATTGTACCTCCAGCAGAACTCTAAAATTTAAACACTTACTTTTAAGAAAATTGCAATGGGATTTTTACAAGACCCACAAATGTAAAAAAGTGCAGTCACTAGTAGGAAACATTTGGTCACCACTTGTCCTAAGGCAGGTGCCTCACAAACAGATTCATCAAGTCCCTAATGCACCCTAAAAATCTTTTATGCAAGGTCTAATCAATCTATTTTTTTAATGCTTGTGATGATCAGATGATCAGATAACATTCAATACATGCTTCGTTTTTCTACAAAATGAACCGGCCTTTGTCAAGCAGCCTAGATGAGAAAGAAAAAAAAGGCAGTGAGAAGAAAACCCTGTCATTCAGTTTTCTGTGGTCACTCCTTCACCCTTTCTAATGACCAAAATAAGTACTTCAATATAAAGTAACACGCCATTGATGCTTACAGGAGGGTGAAGACTTCAAAAAATATGCTATAGACAATGTTCGCAGATGCAACCTTCCCTCTTTTATTTTTCTGTTGCTGTGAGGACCTTAATGGCACTTCAATTTTTGAAGCATGTGAATTCAAACCTTCTTTTTTAAACTTGCTTTCTGAAAGATATTCATTCCGTTTGAAAAACTCAGGCAATAGAGACCAGTGTTTCCATGGGTTCTCTCTTCATTTTCTTGTATGGATTTCTCCTAAGTCCCAAATTATTCAACAGCTTTTAGTGTTCCCTTTGAGGATTCTAAGAACACAACCAATGTCAAAATCTCTTAGATACTGGTGATTATTTCTGCTTTCTTTTGAGCAGGACCAGTACTTAATCTTCTTCTGATGCTTTCTAACCGAAACAGGTCCTTTAATCTACACACTAGGCTAAGCATGAATCCCCTTTAAAGGTCACCTTCCTTGTCTGTCTAATGTTATCACAAAAAATATTTTTTAAAGTACACATTTATCAAACCCTTTCAATTGCTTTGATTTCATTCAGAACATCTCAAGTGATTCTAGTAAACCAGCTATCAAAGCAGGAGCTGTAGTAGAGTGGCATGTCTGATCTCACTGCTGTCAAAGCAGAATCAGTGTTTATGTTGATCGGGTCTAGACTGAAAGGTTAATGGGGAACCTGGCAATAAACAATGTTTATCTAAAAGAGAAGTGCAATTAGCATGCTAAAAATGCTTGTGATTCCCTCAGCATCCTTTAATAACGTTTAGTTAACCTTCATTTTTCAGTTTTTGGTGCAAACCAAGATATCCAAAGAGAAAGTTTCAAAAGTAATCTTCATATTTTCAAAAAATAGTGAGGAAATGTAAGCACCAGCAGTACCTGAATTAACTAACACTTCTTGAAATGAAGACAGGCTGCGTTTTTTCACTTGCTGAAAGACAAATCCTAGCTTCACTTTCAAAGAAAATTATATGTTATTTAGGTCAACCATTTGACAACTAGAAACAATTTTTTAATAGAAGTTTAGCCTATGAGTAAAAAAAATTACTTCACTTTACTTCCCAGTATAGGCTAAGTATAGTATGGCAAGATTTACAGTCAATCTGCTCTACTCATTCCTCTAAAGCTCACACAGCTCTCTAAAGCTAAACTTTGTTCCAAGTCAAATCTTTGCTTTTGAGTCCCAGTATTTACAGATTCAAGACAGAAAAATACCCAAACCAGGCCTTTTAGACCATGTAAGTCATTGATATGAGAGGACAAAAACACCCAGAGAGAGGTTTGCTGAAAGATTTTTTCATGAAAACATGACTGCTTATCAAGAAACCATATATTCTAAGTGCTGGATGATTAAAAAAAAAAAAA
>WBMY01013267.1:46591-84345 GCA_013397315.1 Donacobius atricapilla
CCCTGCAAGTTATGTCTAGATATATAAAAAGTAAAGCCTGCTTACTGTTAGCAAAAATTGTCAGAATCTTGTGAAGAACAGAAGAGAAGCAAGAGAACTTTGAATAAGAGCAAACTTACTTTGACATTCCAGGAAAAAGGTATAGGCATATATAAATTAAAAGATTCCCAGTGATCAAATTACTAAATAAATAATATACTAAATAAATAATAAATAACATAAAATCTTGGAGGATATGATAAAAATACCATAGATAAGGTCAAATTACTGAGGTCTTCTCTGAAATAACTGGACTCAGAGAAAAGCATGTATCACACCCTAATATTAGTATAACTTTCAACACTACACTGGTGCTTTCAAGAAAAGAACAGTTTTTAAGCTCTAGCTTAAATCAACAAAACAGCTTCATTTGGCAACTGAGGTCAGGATTCTGCACAAATCTGTACCAGCCTGCTTCTAGACACATCTTCCTTCTGTACCAGCCTGCTTCTAGACACATCTTCCTTCTTTTTATTTCAACAGCCCTGATGTATACTTGCCAAATTGTCACTTATACTTTTATTTAACACGTTAATAAATTATCAGCAATTAAGTTACAATAATGGAAATTTTATGATCATTTTGAAATATATAATTATGTAACATTATACATTTAAGGATTTTTTCCTTTCCCAGCTTTTGAGTTCATCTCACCTTGTACAGTACCTTACCTTAACCTGAACACCGAAACTTATGTTCCCTTCCAAAGGACATTAAAACCACTGTCATGACACTATTTTCTTTCTGTTTTCTCTATATTTCATTTTCTTCTGTGTCAGCAGTAATACTATTTTGTTTGTTTTCAGGCTGGCATACACTAACCTGAGATGAGCACCCAATAACAGCTAAGTAAAAACTGAGACTTCAGGTCATGATCTATTATTTGCTTTTCCCAGCCCCACACTGCACACCCTAACTAAATAGAAGTTAATTTCTCTGTAAATATTTAATAACCTTTTCTTCTTTGAAAAGTAAACTCAATCAGTACTTTTGATTGCATGACTGTAATGTTGAATTCACTTGCTCAACATAAATTTGGTATCAAATGGATAAGAATTTTCATGCAAAGAATGGAGATCCAAGTTCATCTGAGCAGTATGTGAAGGCAGTGGCATAACAAAGAATGGTAGTATTTTCCAAATGAACAGTTCAGACGAAGAGACAGTGACTGTTCACAAATTATTTCATTTTCTGAAAACAATGATAGCAAGAGAAGCAAGCCACATCCTTAAAGGTAAACTGCGAAGACTTTTGACAAAGCACCAGACAGTAATAAAGCTAACCAGCCACTTAATATCTCTGTCTTTTCAGAGGTCTACACTACACAGCATGTTTTGTAACCCTTTAATAGAACATGCCAGACTGATCCTATATAGTCAGTTTTCCCTGTCTCCTGCAGAGAGGGCAAAGGTTTCAGAACTGCTGAGCAAAGGAAACTTTTCATGGCAAAGCAGTAATTTCTTGAACATGCAGATGGCAGAAAGGTAACAAAAGTGGTCTCCACAGCCTGAACTAGCACCTGCTTACAATTTTGATGAGGAAACAAGGAGCAACATTTCACCATCTTATTTCTTTAGCATAGACCAAGAGAAAAACATTCCATAATGGACAACTGTGCCCAGAGAAGATCTGCATATTATTGTTAACTTATCATACAGTGTTTCTCTGAAATTTCTGCAATGTCAATGCCCTTGTTAATGACCTCAGCAAAGCAAAGGATGAAGGAAAAAAATATATCAGCTACAGAAAAAAAAGGAAAAATGCTTTTGTGTCACTAAAACATGACTAAAAATTCAATTTCAAGTGAGATTAGCTTAAACTAATACTTTATATATCTTTGCTATTTTTTTATTTTCCCTTTCATTTAAAAAATAATTCCATATGAATGCTGTTGAATATCATAAACCTCTTCAAATTTTTAAGTTCGTCAGAACAATTATTTTGAAGGGAGCCCTTGACAGCTAAATTAATGTTGTAGAGTTTTAAATGAAAGTTATATGATTTTTAATGACATATTGAATTTGAGCACAAATGAGGAAAACCAGGCATAAGCAACTTGGATGTATTTAAATTATAGTATCTTGCTTGAGAGTTCAATGGATTTTTTTTATGTTCTAACAATGAAGCTATTAGACAGCTCAAGTTGAGATTTCTCTTTTTTTTCCTTCACTTTCATCTTTGGTCTTCATCTTTATTAAACATTTATCTTTTTTTCTTTTTAAAAATTCAGAATACCAATTATTTTTTTTCAGGCTTGCAGCTACATATGCCATTCCAGCTCTACATTTTATTGCACCTTGTGATGATAGACTGCATTCCTTAGCTTAACTATTCCTGCTTCTTTGACTGATGATGCTCTGCAACTGAATTTAAAACAACTAACAAAACAAAACTCCACAAAAAATTGAATTGCACTGTTCCAAGGGAGCCTGATACCAGAATTTTGAATTACACAGAACCCTTGCTGAAGTGACACAAATAGGACTGGGCCTACACAATACAGATTTGTTAATCCTTGAACATTATCTACTTAACTCTGACACCTTTATACTGTTTCTCTTAACAAACACCGGTTTTAAATAATTATTTAAAATATTATTTTTAGTATTATTTTTATTACCATGTTTCAGCACAAGAACAAGGCACAGGTTTTCTGACAAAAAAGCACTAATCACTAGAGATTTTTGCTTGATGGAAGAAAAAGAAATTAATTGGAAACTATCCACTAAGACTGTTATTTCCCTGTAGATTATAGAAGGGAAAACAAAAATCTCAGTGTTGAAGAAATGAGGCTGAAAACAGGAATCATATGTACTCATTTTCTCTGGTGAAATGAGGTGGAATGACTGTTTCACACTAGAAAGGCCAGATACACATACGAAAGCAATATTTATTGGGATCTGCAGTCTATCTAAAGCATTCAACTCTGTTGTCTAAAACTAAAAACTGGAAAAAAAAATAAAGCCAGAGCAGTCAAAACTTGTTAGGAGTTAAAGCTACAGGTACAAAATAAGTTGATGAAATAAGATCTTTGTTGGGAGTATTAAACACATGAGATAGTTGAAATGATACGACATGCACAGTGGAGTCAAGGAATCAGTTTGCTTAACCCACTGGGTTTTAACCTCCTGGTGTTTTCACTTCCTTAGACCCACGTGATGCCTCCCGCATCTTTGCCTGGAGCAAATCTCACCAGCTTGCCTCCTGCTCCCAGAGCACTCCCATTGCCATGCTGACAGAAACAGCTCACCTATGAAAATGTTGTGGGGGAAAGGAAGGTAGAAGAAAGAAGCCACTTGGCTAAATACTAGGATTATTTAGCCCGAGAAATTCCAGCTTCAAATACCATTGGGCTACTGACATCAGCAGCATATTATCACTTAAAAACTACACAGACCTCACTTTCCTTGGGTGATAAATACTACAGAGACAAGAGTATTTCATCCAAGCAAGTAAGAAAATCATGGTATTCCACATGCAAAGGATTAATATTTTCCCTCATATTTGGAGACCATTTCTATACTCCCCCTCTTGCCCCACCTCAGAGTGCTGAAATAAATCAAAAGGTGCATTTTGCTTTAAAAGTCAGCTGTGGTTCAGTGAACAGGCTGGCATGCTATTTCATGTGAGAAAAGAAGACATGATTTAATGTCATTTTCACTAGCTAGATTCCCAGCTAATGTATCTGGGGATAGTTTAAACCCGTGTTCACTATAAGGCATCTGCATTATATACCATTTGCCCCTCTGTATTTTCACAGAGTATAGGTGAAAAATTAGCTGTGTTTCTTATACCTGCTGTGCAACAATGGTAAATCTCTCTATACTCACAGATGTAGAAATACTCCCGGCCTGGCCTGAACTCAAATCCCAGTGAGAAGGGCGTGAAGAGCTGGAACTTTTCTGAGAACTTCAATGGTCCATTTGGGGAATGCGGCCGATTACACTCCCACCTCTTGAACCCTTTGGAAGTGTGATCACAGGAGCTGTAGCCATCAAAGTTCACCATGTACAGAACATAGCGTTCAGTCTTATCTTCTGGCACTGAGTCTTCATAGTGAGGGCAGAACACATCCAGGTAGTCATTGATGCAGACATCGATGTGGTAGTCACCTCGCTGGAATCTGAAATCACAGGAAGAGTTCAAACGTAAGCACAGTTGTCTCAGAATGATCTTGTTGCAGGGTGACATCCTCATATGAAAGGGCATCACTAATGACACTTAATTTCACTCCAGCCATGCACATTCACTCTCAAAAATGACCCTTACAATTCACCAGAGCTATCAGAGACTTATTATGCAGGAATATGATCATACAACCTTTTGGATAAAGGTTTTGCTCTATTCTTTCACGAAGTAAGTCTGTGGCTATCACCCATCCAGTTATGTGCTCTCTTTCCCTATAGTTTATTGAATAATAAACAAAGAAATTGCCTGTCTTACTTGGTTAAGGCGTTTTTGGTTTTTTGGGGGGTTTTTGTTGTTGTTGTTGTTTTGGGGTCTTTTTAACTGAAGAAAGAGACAAGAAGCAGCAAAGAAGCCAAAACTGTATCAGCCTTCCTGAATCAGCATCTATAGAAACATCTGCATATACTTGCAAATAAACAACCCAAACATATTGTTTTCTCTGAATCACAGAGTAATCACCCCTGTGCTGAAAGCTGATTTGACTCTGAGTACTTATAGTTACTACAAGAATACAAACAGGTTACTCTTCCATCATAGTAAGCAACAGTTTGTCAAGGTGCAAAGAAAAGTCTGTATCGCTTTTTAAAGATATTTGAAAAGCAGCGCTTCTCCTCTGTCAAAAGTACACATGGAAGATGTTGCTCTGTTCAGAAAAAAGGATTCAGGATACAAATTATCAGCACTCAGCCTAATGTGACAGATCTGAATGTGTGCCAGCTGAGAAATGCAGTGCAAGGCACTACCCAGATGCATTTTATTATTGCTGTTATTATTACTGATGACTCCTTAGAGATGTGGGATTCTTGTCTGTTGGGGGTGGGGAGTATTTCCTTGTTTCTCCCCTGCATGTTTCTCTTACATTAGTTTTCTAATGCCTGCCATAGTGTCTGGGAGAAACTATGGGGACAAATTCACTGCCTTCATGGGAGTTGATACTATGATAGATTTAATGATTCCATAAACCAGGTCTGTGCGTTCATTAAACTCCCTGGGGCAGCTAAAGAAACCAAACACTGACCTACTCCACTTCAGGCTGACTGGGCTACTTGTAGCTTCTCTCTTTCACAGCTGCAGTTGTCAAGTGTACCACAGAGCAATAAAAAGGCCATGACAGATTTAACTATAATACTTCTTTTTAGCTGAGGGGCATATTTTAAACACCTGATGGGCTTGAAATATGCCATCTGGATCCTTCTATCTAATTTCAGAGGAAAAGCAATGATTTTCTGGCCCCCCAAGGATAAATTCAGAGCAAACGACACCTTTTCATATCCTTACAATAATTTAACTTCAATAAAATAGCTTTTTAAAGGGGAAAAACTGAATACTCATCAAAGCATGATAGATCTATGTAATTTCAGCCAGTGCACAGCCTCACAGTTCTACTCTGTAACATGGAAGAGCCTTTTTGAACTACAGTTCTTCCAGAAGAATTTACATTTATCAAAACTGTTGGTCAAGATACATATTTTTGTACTCCAGTGCTTTCAAAATCTATCACCTGAACAGATAATGTCTTAACACATTTGCAAAAATATATTGTTTTCAAATTGGCATCTGTTCTCTGAATCAGTTAACAGTATGCTTTTCTTACAGGTAATGAAAAAGAATGTAAGATACAAATAGAAAAGATGCATTCAGGCAATAATATCTCCATTTATTTTTTCAATTACCGTTTTAGTAAGCAAAAATTGATACATACTTGTATATAAATCTGTTTGTGTGTGGACAGTTAGAGGGGTTTTTAACTATATAGGTGATAAACAATTCAGTTTTGTCAAAGGATTATCAAGGTAACCTCTTTTATCAGCCTGTGCATTCACTATAATGCCCAACTACAGTTCTCTGGCACAAATTATATCTTCCAGAATTATACTTATGTAATACATTCAAGATCAGACTGAGCCTCCCTACCAGACTTTTACAACACAAATAACGTTATGTGAACTGCTTTTCTACATTATTTTAAAAGTCAGTGGAGAGCAGTAGGAACTTCTGATGTTCAATTCATCCAGCCTCTTTAGTACATTGTAATGAGATGGATCACAGTTCCAGAAGCAGCTAATTCTCTCCTATAACCAAAAGGAGAGTCTAGAGAGACACTTTTCAGACAGCGTCTGTACTGTAAATAGCTGAATTTGAAGCCCATGATAATGGAGATGATAAGTACAATGAGACAGACAGCTAAATGTGTGATCACACCTTAATTCCAAGTTAGCAATGAAATCAAACTTGTAATCTACACCAGTGAGATGGTGCAAAAAAAGAAAAATCAAACCTCATCTGACTCTCTTCTGGCGGTTTCCCTCTGTACTCTTCTTAAATAAACAAAACTACAGTGTAACTATCATCTTTGATCACTGGTATTTTAGTAGATTCCTTCTTATTTCTTCTTTCCTTAGTGTTTGAAACAGTTGTCTTCATTCCTTCCAGCACACCCCAGACTCTGAAGCGCTGCCTGCAAAGTAGGTCTGACTATATGAAGCGCACAACCAAGTCCTTTTTATCCCACTGTCTTTTCCTCCCTGTTCCCCTGTTTTCTCAATAATTTCATTCATGAGTCATCTGCCATAGGTAGGAAGTGTTTACATTTACGAGTCTAAAAAGGGAAGGAGAATGTGCATATTTAAAGTGATCGAAACTGTCCTTTAGCCAATATCGCTGGCACAGGAGTGAACCTCCTCCAGGGAAAATACGTACCAAGGTATTTTACCATGCAGCTCTGAGTGAAGTCTCTTTACTCCAGGTTATAACCAACTGTGAATCAGAGAGCAGGTATTTATTTCCTGTCTTGCAATATTCCAAAGAAGGCATCAGGTATGCTAAAGAGATGCAGAACTAATTCTATGTTTCCAAAAGAGGCTACAACATCCCCAATGTTTCTGTTAGAATTAACTGAGACCATTCCTGTTTCTCCAGTTACAAGCAGCATGTTGTATTTACCTCCTCAAAGAGGAAAGGTAAAATCTTCTCATTGGAACAGAAGAGGAAAGGAAGACCACAAGTNAGTCCTCAAAGCTATTAAAGGAAACACTTCACAAACACACTTCCAAGAACTTGAAACCACATTTGAGTGGAAAACAGCTAACACTTACAAGCTGAAAACCTCTTACTTAGTAATGTCAGGTATTAGAGTGAAATGGAAGTTCCTTTTCAAATTAAAACACTGATCAACATTTAGCCATCAACATACACTGAAGAGTGAAACATTCAAATGGAAGATGGAGTCCATTAACAGACATATTTGCAGATACAACAGGAATAGCAGATGACCTGTCTCTTTTTCCAGTCCCATTCCTAACAGAAAACTTGCTAGTATGTTACTGCTATACTCTTTTCCCAATTAGGTCTTCATCCTGGTTCTGACAGGTCCTCACTCAGACTCCCACACCTTTTGGAACCATGTGGTTAATGGGATCTTTAATCTAGGAAAAAAACAGCTCTAATCTAGATTTTGCGTAACAGAACATGGTGTTGTGGTAGGAACCAACTAAAATGGCTTCTCCAAAAATCTGACAGAATCTACACACCTTTTTGCAAATAATGTCATTTGTTTCCATGCACTCTAGCTTACACACAGCAAAACACTGCTATTCTTCAAACATAAATAACCTTTGGTTTTTGTCAGGTGGTATTCAAAGAGTGTCTTGGGAAGTCGCATACTACAAAGCCAGCTATTAGGCAGTAGCATTATCAGAGCCATTTTGAAGACAGAGACAGATAGTTAAGTCATTTCTACACCTAAATATTTCCATAACCAACAAACATCAGCTTGCTACACAAAACTTGAACACTGCTTCCAGCAAAGCCCGTCAGAGGAATACTACTGTGCTGAAGTGCCACTGATGAAATACCCAGGTATTCAGGATGCAGAGAGAGAACTCCATGGCTATTTTAACCACAGGAAAACAAGACTAGCAAAACATTTTCTAAATAATGTATTTGTTTATCCATTAACAAAGGGAAAGTACATGGTCTGTGTGCATGCTTCTCTTCATTATTTTAAGTTCTGAAGTCTAAGTGACTCATCTTGAACTTAGTAACTTTGCTGGTCACTGAAAAAAGTGACAATTTATTTAAACCAATATTTAAAACACAGTAACAATTTTGTTTGGTTTCCCTCTATCTTGCTTTCTTTCTTGGAATAAACACTACAAAATCCAGTTTAAGAACAGCGCAAATAACACTAATTGTTCATTCAGATAGACAAAAAATTTCAATAGCTTCTGCTTGTTACTTCCCCTACAAATCCTATTATTTATATTCTATTGCCCTTCCTCTAAAATCGATGCACCAGATGCTCTATTTCAAGATAAGTGTACTGGAAAATTTGCCTTTTACTGTGTCGACCTTTCTTTATTTGGAATCTGTTCTGTCAAATGCATGAAGCAAGGCTTCACTGTGAACCAGAAAAGACTCCAAATAACTGCTCTGATCACAAATTATGAAATTCTGGTCTTCAGTCAGGTATTGGAAGTGATCAGATGCAAATGGCCCCTATTCTGATGCCTGGAACCTGCACAGCCTGTTAACATCAACGTGCAGAGGACACTGCCACTGCCAAATGCCTCACCCCGTCACCTCAAAATTTCTCAAATCATAACCCAAAATGTAAAACAACATCAATAAAATTCACCCAACTGATTTATTCTTGGGATAAATACAAACTACAGTTACTCAGAATTCTTCAGATCAGCACAGCAAAATGCTACTTGTTCTGTTTCCTAAGGGAAAAAGGCTTCTGTGAGCAGCATGTGCATACTCCTACAAATGCTGGTCACTCAACTCCTCCTTTCTTACTTTCATGGAGGCTAAGCCACTTTTTAATCAAATTTAATGGAGACAGTAAGGTTTCAGAGAAAAGTCCATTCCTACAAATACCATGAAAAAAGCAGGCCAGGTGAGAAGATCCCATAGGTATCCAAACAAAGGCTGACTCTCCAGTAGGTTAAATGTTATTAGACAACAGAAACACTTCTTACAAATGCTCTAGGCACAGGAAAAGCTTGAACTGGAAAAATATAGAAATAGATTGAAAAATTTTTGTCAACTGGTTATGAAACTATTTGCTTAAATTATTATTAACAGAGAGATGAGTATTGGAAGTTATTTGCACACACAATACACAAAACCCAAACATTTTCTGGAAACTGTCAACATCATTTAAAAGGACAACATTTTAGTCTTTCTCAGGATGTCATGAAGTAGTTATTCACCATTCCACGGCACTGAGCTTGCCCATAGCTTTTGTCCGTGTTTAGATGGCAAGTGTAGTGCATTAGTACTATTCTAAGCTCTACTCACATGCTGTGACTGGAATATAGCAACATAACTTGTGCCTTGTTATTCTTCTATACACTTCAAGACCCCTCATTTCAATCAACTTAACAGCTTTAAGTGTGATGGGGGAAATCTTGTGGTTGTTAATTATCTGAGGGATTGTGGGATTACATGTAGCATTTTACTGCAGATATTTTTAAACATGCTATTTCGGTGCTATGGAAAAATAACATCTTTAATGCTTTTTCTGCTCTTTTTACTGGCTTTTGTCACAACGTTTCATAAACTCTGTTCCCATAGCTCTGCTGACATCAACAATGAATCTGATGCACAAACAATGAAGCAATCAAAGAGCTATTTTAATTTTGGCCCTATTCAAACCAAAAGAAAATTCAACATTTTCCAGATGCTAAGAGAAGTGTGTTTGCTAACAGTAGCAAGCCATTGACATTTTAGATCTCTAGCATGATATTGCTACCCTGAGCAAGCAAACAAAAAACCCCTCTAATAAAAAGAAGCAGTCCATGACCTTTCAGTCCTCAGGTTACAGTTTCACAAGCGAGAACAAGTTAAAGACACCATGAAAAAACACCATGTAGGATGCAAAATCAAGGCTGTTGTTCAATAAAACAGTATTCAAAATTATGCCTAGAAAAAACTGCAAACTAAATACACAATGCAGAAAGAAACTTATTCTCTTGTCATTAAGTCCTCTATTCAATTAGCATTTATTGGAGTAATTAAATACTGGGAAAGGATGCCAGGCTAATTGTTAGATTATGATAATTACACAGCTTTGCTGTGCTACAGCTGATCAAAATAACACGTGGTCACATGCACTCGGCTAAAGCTTCTCGGCAATCATCAGGCTTCCATGGGAAACTTATTACTCTATTAAGGCCACTTATAACTAGTTCATTATCAATCAGGCAGAGAAACTTATTTTTTGTACCCTTCCTTCTACTCTCCCATCCACTCTGCCGGAACAAGCCTCCCAAAATGTCGTGCCCAGGTCTCTGCCTTTGTCTGGCTCACCTCCATCATAATTACATAGCTGAGCAGAATCAGGCTCCTGCACTTGAAAGAGTTCATCAGACTTCAGATTACTGTTTCAAAATGGGCTGCAAGTGTCTATCACATTTCTTGAAAGAGACGAGTGATCTCCCTGCATTTCACTTCACAGGCATCTGTGGGAGATCCACCTTCCCCTTTTAATCTTGTTATGTCCCTCTCATCTGGGAGATTTTTCACATTACTTGCGTGGGTCCAAAAGCAAAAATCAGAAAGAAGGGAGCTGCATTAAGATGGACTTCATGAGAAAAAAACATCACGTATATGTGGCTTGTCTCTCTATAGAATCTCCTGCCTTTATCCCTTCTTACCAGCCAACAGTACAAGAGGGATTTTGTTCCCTCCTGACGTAAGGCTGGGGTTTTTTCTTGCTAAAGAAAAGGGTTCTCATCAGCTACCATTGTACCTGGCACTTCATGCTGCCTATTTAATGGAGAAAAACAAGTGATTTACTATAGGGACTAGAACATGGGAAAAAACATGAAACAAATCAGTTTGCTCTAGCATTCAGGTTTTTAAAGAAAAGAACTTGTTCAGCACTGAATAACTCAGAAGAATCATAGAATGTTCAGCCAGAACTAATGAAATACTATCAAAAAATACTAAATTCATGAAAATTATTTTTATTCTGTGTTGATTAAAAAACTAGACCTTATGAGATGTCAGAAGCACCTACTTCCACATCAGCAATTGACCTGGAATCTTCTTAGATAAGCCAGGCCAAGGTTTACAACTCCGGTAATAACTGATCAAGCTTCAGTTTCTTTTCTCAAACTTCATTTTTCACTTACTATTGAAGTTTATGGCTATGCTGCTGGTGACCACTTATAAACTTTTAATTCTCCTGATTTTCCGAACCAAGAAACCTCCTCAAAACCCATATGATAAAAGCCTTCAGGCTTCTAGATGGGAAAAAAAAAAAGTTTTCTATGCTTTTTTTTCTGTTTAGTAAGGCCTGATTGTTGAAAACTTCCTAAAGTGCCTTGGCTGAAACACGTTTGCAAAACAAAGAAAGCCCACATCCAGGAGTCTTCTATTAGAATCATGGCAAAAAAGGCTGCAAAACAGAGGAGAAAAGGAGTCGATTTTAATGAGAAAGGGAAATGTCCTATTTAAAATGTAAAAGTTCTTTGAAAGACATCTTGTGTTAATTCCGTTAATCTGAGAGATGTGAAATACATTTTTTTCTGGTTCTCATGTTTAACAAAAATTTCAGAGGTATCATAATGGTTAACAGTCACAATTAATTTAAAGTAGAGACACATATATTTATTTTCATGATTTAAGGGCTCTTTAAGAAATAAATTCTACTGAAACGTGTTTACTCCACTTATAGTTAATAATTTCCCCTTACATTCATAACTATATTTGTGTGTAGAGTTACGTCCTGTATTGGCTTTTTTATAGCTAGCTGTGCACAAAGATTTATATTCAGTGATAACACAAACATTAAAAAATAGAAACTAATTGCTCTTCCATGAATAGGTATGAGGAAGAGAATTAACAAATCAACATTTATTTCCCACCTATAAATCTGAGTACTCCCAAGATTCTCAAGTACTGCAGCAGCCTCACCCACTTAACTTCACATCATTCTGCATCTCCTAATCGAAGAGCTGGCATTCTTCACATGGTCTATTAAAACTGTTTCCTCAGACTCTGCTTATGTAAAATTCCTTTGAAGCTGGCACACGTGACTTTCACCTCATCTCTAATAATTTCTCTTTTGCCATAACGTGTGAAGAACTCATTGCAGCTGGGGAGCAACAACAGTCATGCTGCTGATGATAAGGGTTATTATAATGGGGTGCAACATGTGACAGCAATGTTATCAATGAGGTCAAATTCTCATGTCCCAGCTGTCCCAACTCTGATAGCTTTAAACCCCCTGCCTACGGTCTCTACCTGACTATTTACTTCCCATTGCCCTGGGTATTTAACTTGCAAAGATTGATGAAGAGAGAAGGGAGGCAAAGATAAAAAAAGAGCTACTGTTCTGTCGAAGGCATCACTCAGATTTACAGGACAAACTTCAGTGTTGAAGCCTAGTAACATTAGCTGAAAGGTACCACAGCCAAGAAGAAACTAAAGGCAACCTGAGATTTGTGTTTGGAGCCTCTAACTACATTTTAACCACAAATATCTGGCTTAAAGCCAATCTTTGTTAAACTGATTATGGACACATAATCAAGCTCATAAGCTCATTACTTGTGGTCACTTTAGTACTACTCTGGAGTTAACTAGCAACATTTATCCCACTTTATCTGAGGTGGAATGAGGAGATCTGGTAATTACTGCTCACATATTTTTAAATGTGGTCATCAATATCCTGCACACGACTCAACATTTGTCTACTTCAGGCACTAACAATATACAAGATGTCAGCTTCATCTTTTATTCCATGATTTTGCTTGAAAATACAAAACCTATCTCAGCCACCTCTTGCCTATACCAGAAAAATGGCCGTTTGATGATGCATTTGTTTATATACCTTTCTTTAAAAAGCAAACAAGTTTTATCTGAGCTCTGCTGTGCTGACACATACTCTAATATCAGTCACATTTGGGAGAAAACAATATTTTAACATTCTTAAAAAACCAAAATAAAATTAATAAAATAAAAACCCACAGGTAGGACTACCGCTGAAATCTCTGAACTGGACTCTAGCAACATGTGTTGACCATGTGTCTAACGCAGAAGACAGAGTCTATCAGGCTTGATGGAATGTGATTCTGTGAGTGGTATTTGCTAACCCTGCCTGAGGCATGTGCTGACATCTGTTAATGGATATGGAGAACAATGCCCTATCTGCAGAAAGGTCTTGCTTCTCACACTCACAAAATGAAAGAAAAGAACATTTGCCCAACAAGCATGTTGACCTGCACACTGAATAATTGAGATAAACGGTAGTCAGCTTTCACAACGAAGCATATGTACTGCAAGTCAGCTGCACGAATTTGCTTTCTCACTAATATATGAAAAGCAGAGTGATGCTTAACCTGTATAAACTGATATCTCCATCTCTTTCATACTGCCAGGGGGGAAAAAAAGCTGCATCAATTTCCACCTGTCAATATATATGGGCAGCATTTGAGAAGAAACATATATTTTGATAAAACTGCTTGTCTGTTGCACATACCTATGTTTGCCATATTAAAGAAATGCTTTTCTCTGACATTAAGTTATAGCTTTTTATTATTAATCTTGTAATCAATATTTTAAAATTAGTTTTAAAATATTTTGTGATTAAATTAGAATTTGGTGACTCAGACACCCTAATAACTTGCACCTTGTAAAATCTACAATTTAATTTCCCAATATGCAGGAGTGTAAAATGAAACTAACCCTTCTGATGTTTCACAGTATTTTTATGTTTAATAAACTGTGTATATTTTAACAAGCTCTGGCCATAATCCCCATCCTCCAGCTAAAGTCAATGAATCCAGATATAATATAAACTAGTGTGAGCAAAATACTGAGGAGGAAAAAAGCCCCTGAAACATCACAGACCTCCACAAACAGACCCAGGAACATAAGAAATTTCAGTATGAAACCACAGTTTGCTATTAACATGAATGAACTATACATTCAAATACATTATCAAAAGTAATTTGAACTTACTAACATAAAGCTCAAGTTAGAATAGCTAATGAGTACATAAATTTATTAGCAGACAATTTGCTATCCAGAAAGTGGGCTTCAATCAATGAACTTTTTTTTGGTGTATAATTGCCTTGTATCTATTTAAGAGACTCACAGGAAAAGTACATTCTTTCCTGACATGGAAACAGCATTTCAGAGGAAGTTCTACAGAGAAATATAGTATTTTAACCTTGTTCCTTTTACCCTTCCATATTAAGCTCTCTCTTATGCTGGGCAAACTAGCAAAGGAAAAAATGGAATTTCAAATTACAGACTGTAGGAGCACTGAGTAATACAACTATTTTTAATGGTGGAATTCTTTTCTTTTCATTCCTGTAATTCCTTCTAAAGACAGCATATATGGACTACAGACTTTTCTATCACGGTTACTCTTGATACATACTGACTCTGAACAATAGGACTTAAAACAATTTTTCACCTAGAGATATTTATCTTTGTGTATCATATGGACAAGATAGGTCCTGAACTAAATCAGTTTCTCTGCTTACAAATATGATCTGAAAAGCTTTGCACTATACAATGCCACTTGGTCTTTAAAAACACCCAAGAAATTACAAAGATTATGATCTGATATGCAACCATTTTTTGTTTTAACTGAATAAGACTGACAAACCATGGGATTCAATGCAGACTTCATATTATTTGCCCCATCCCTTTTCAAATCATGAAGCTCCCATAACATGGTTCCTATTATGGAGTTTTGGAATTCTTATTCCTTCAAGGATGACAGAAACAGTCTTTCAATATGTATAAGTGAAGATTGAATTGATAAAATGTGCAAAACCTGTTCATTTACTTTTTTATATATGTGTAAGTTACTAACACAGAAGAAAAAAGAAAAAAAGGCACTAGTCTCAGATCAATCAGACATTTCAGAAAGGTAAAACCGAAGCTATTTTCTTAATTTCCCTGTTGCATTTTTCTTAAAACTGTTTCCAAATTAATCTTAAATGAATTCTAATCTTCAATCTGTAGTGAAATCACCTCATTTACACCTGAATTATGATCCTGCCTGACTGAAATATTGTAACTATTCTTCAAAGCACAGATAGGATTAAGATAAAAAGCAGAGAGTACCACAGAAGAATTAAACTAAAGGTTTCTTTTTCTGCACTCCCCTTCTTCATCCTATTTATTATAAAGGCACCAGAAAGCAGGTGTGAAAAAGGGAGTGCACAGGTATGGCAAAACCCATTCCTGTCTACTGGGAAGCCTTTACATTCTTCCTTAGATGTTAAAAATTCATTACTAAGCATACAAACTATTTCATCCTTTCTCACTCTAAAATACGAGTTTAGCATCAAAGAAACAGAACAAACCCTAAAACTCAAGAATTAACTGTGCATGTCTCAATCTGATAGTTGGTGCATAAACACATAATCTGGTGCTACATTTAAATGGCACCAGATAGAATTTAGACCACTTGTGTGTGCAAAATCCCAGTTAGAGCACATCAGTGTGAAAAGCTAGAGAGCCGTCATGCTGGGCCAGTGAAACTCACATCAAGACCAGCAAAGCTCTCCCAATGCAGGCCAACAGAAGATATCAAGCCTATATTAAATAAGTCATATGTCCTTAGCATAGTCTCCTAATACTCATCTTTTGCATAGTCAGACATCTAGGCTCTTCATGCTTAACAAGAGTAATGGATTTTTTTCCACCAGTTGGTCTGGTTATCTTGAAGATCAGTAAACTACAGTCTGTGTACTTGAGTGGTACAGCTTGGTTGCCAACAGGAAAGTATCTACTCCTGTGCATTTCTGGGCCTGAGACCTGACAATTTCTACCAGACATTCAAATCACACCATAATTTTCATAGTAAAAAAGGTAAGCTATAAACTGTGATGGTGCACTGTTGAAGCGCAATTGATAATCATTGCTCAATTTATTAACATTTGAACATTTTCACCTTTGCTACCTGCAACAGAGGCAAGAGTTTTCCTCCTGAACCCCTCAGAGACAAGGTTTCTTTTGAAGAGAAATTGACTCATTAGAGAAAATGCAAATCTTGTTTTCTGTTATCCCAAACCATCCAGATGACAACTTTAATCAAAATAAACAAATTATGCAAAAGAATGTATTAAAATCTCGGTTCAAATGCATCTCACCAGTTCTCCAGGGAGTCTTCCACATAAAAATATTCCTAGACAAATGAAGTAGTTTTTTACTGTCTGCAATATAAGTAGCTAAGGATTGACTGAAACTGAATTCAGGCCTCAAGATTTTTCCTTCCTTCTTGCACATTGTGACTCACAACAAAAAAATGCAACTGAAAAATGCTGTGCCACGTTTCAAAGGCATCTTAGACTTTTATATTGTCTAACTTGTCCTCTGCTTTTAAGGATGCACACTTCATAATCCATTTCTTTAGGAACACTCTTCTTTTGTTCAAGCTTTCTCTTTAAGGTTGCTGAGAGGTTACCTATGCCCAAAAATGTATTGCAAGAATGTTTTCAGCGAAGCAAACATAACCAAACTTGTTTTACACCTGCTTTTTCCACTCTATGGCAAGAAACATGTGTAGAGAACCCCAGTTCATTCCTTCAAATAAAAAGGTCTTCTAAATTATGCTGTCCACAATCCCAGGAGCCAAAGGTAATTGAAACCTTTGGAGTTCAGCAAACTTGCAAACAACATGCTGCAGATGGGGTTCATTTTGTTTCCTAACTTTTCCCTTCCTAAAGTAAGTGGGGTAAAAAAAAAAAAGTCTTAATTATTTTGTACATTAAAGATATCAAATGAAATAAAAATCACTATTTTGAATACATTATAAATAAGATTTAATTTATTAAGACTCTAACTTAAGTATAATAATGCATCTATCTGCATTAGCTTTTACATCAAAGAAACATAGCAGCCTGACCTTTGAAATCCTTTTAAAGAAGGTTAACTGTTCCTTGAACTACAAAAAGAAGCCAACAAAAAAATTACTGCCTTTTGTGAAACTACTATACTGTTTTTGACGAGTTGTTGAAATAAGTTGTTTAACTGGTTTTTTTTGCCATTTCATTTGAGTCATTTTGCCTTTGTTTATAAACTAGTTCTGTTAATGATAAAGTATTCTGAGCTTTTTACTGCATTTTCCCCCTTATTCACATCTTGCCGTTTTTTACCTCTGGCCTTTGAATGCCCTTAAATATATGCTAAGAGATCTTTTGTTAGGTTACAGAATGGTCTGAGTAACAACGGATTGAAATTTATTCTTCATTTAAATCACGGCTATGGCTGATGTAAAAAATACATCCTGACACAGTAGCTCCAAAGTTCCAAAAAGGTTACAGACGTGACTATTAAGACCCTCTATTCTAATAAGCAGCTCTGTTCAACACAGCAATTAAGCTGATGCTTTAGAATTAAGCACATACAAAGCCAAAGGATTTAGGTTAATGGTTAAATACTTTCCTGAAATGAGGTCTAACTGTACAGAAGGCACTCAACTAAACAGTGAATGGACTAAATGTAAAATTATTCATTATTGTGCTGATGTCAGAGGAAAACTACCTCAGCCAAAAAAAGAATGTGTGAACACAGCATTTTATGATATGAAACATGATAATGAAGAACTTCATACTGAGAATCATTTATTACCAATAATATTACAGTAATTCCTTCCATTTAATTACTCTATCTCCGGGAAACTGAACTACAGATATCTTGGTGGTCAATACTTGACTCTTAATCGACAGAGGGAAGGGGTTAAAAAGCTTTTACTTTAATGAGCAGGCACACTTTATAGCACAAAAAAAAAGAGTTCTTACTGGGATTAACATTTTAAATATGGTTCTTCAGTCCATTAGAAGGTCATGACATTACCACCACTATCTCAACACTAAGCAAGATAACAAACGACCTGAGACTTTATCAATATTATTGATCTTTACCGGTAATCTGAATGTAGGTGGCAGCACATTATTCCCTTGTGTTCAAACATTAAAGCTTAATTCACTTCAGCCATGTAATTTTCTCACTTTCATATGCTGAGACAATGCTCTTGATTAAATACTCAGGTACAGAGGACTAAAAACATTACTGGCTCCACTGGTTAGTATCAGCTGTGTGTGTGTGTGCTGTGTAGAAACACAGTCTGTTCAAAGGAGTGTGCTGGTAACACACAGGGTATGGAATATCCCCTCTCGTTAATGCACTGCAAATGAGTAGATTTGTGTAAAGGCTAGCTGAAACCTGTTCTACTTTCAAAATAAATTATTTTAAACTTCTCAACCTGAAACATAATTTTTCCAGTGCAGCACAACAGAGATGACTTCTTAATATGTTGGAGTTGATTGGCCAAGCTTTGTTTTCTCATGTCTCTAGTCGTAAAATCAGATTATTTTTTTTTTAATCTGCTGAAAATTGTTCTTTAAATTCTTCAAAATGTATAGAACTCAAGAATCTTTATTCTGCTAACACAAAAAAAGCAGCCACTGTCTCCAAAATTTTACTACATTGCAGCTATAGCAATTTCACTTAGCTGCAAAACAGCCACTTAGTAAACTGAGGTCTTCTATCAACAAGTACAGAAAAGGAATCATCCTGACATGACTAATTACTTTTAAAAATAGATTAAATATGATGTAAAACTCCCAGCCTGTCTCAAGAATGAATTCTTATTTTCCTTAATAATGGAAAGAATCTGTATTCTGAAATAAAAAAAAAACACACCAAAAAAACTTAAACCCTTTTTGTTACTCCATACTATTTTTATGCTACAGAAATATTACGAAATTTACCTTATTAGTAATAATTTAGACATCAAATAGACTACTTGGGCAGACAGGCTCCAGCTAAGCAAAACAGCATCAGCTGTGGCAAAAATAATACAGGAAAGCCAGAATTAATGACTGAAACAGGCTGCAGGTAGAAGGAGCATATTGCCATTTACAAACACAAAGGCTCGCCCCATGACACCCTCAAGTTGTATATTTGATTGCATAGCTTACTGTTTAAATATATGTATTTTTGTATGGAAATAAATGTTACTGATAGAAATACAGAATTAGGTACACGTTCACCACACATGCATGGTATACCAAAATAATGTCTACAGTTTCATGTGACACATTAGGAACTAAAATTCTATTTATTGCCTAGGCTGGAAAGCTTTCTCTTTTGAACAACAGTTCATACCTTCTGGAATCAGAGTAATAAAAATAAGCATGAGCACAACCTAACACTTCAACAGAAGAAAAGAGGGTCTTAAAGACAACAGGTGGAGCAAAACAGGTATTACTGAAATACTTATTGATGGGATTCAAGAGTGCTCAAGGCCATCTGATGCTTAGGGCCACAGAAGAAATCAGCAGAGACCTAACCTAGCTAATTGTCTGCCTTGATTGTGATGGTTCTGATTAGAAGAATAATCAGCTCTCAGCAGCCCGTAGGCAAAAATGCCAACTGAGGTCTTTTTTTTTATTTTCCTGTCTGATGATGGTGCACTGCAGAATGAATGCCAGATCACATCATTAAACCACTCTTCCAAATATTATAGATGCTCCTATATGAACAAAACCAATGATTCCTGTTGTAATTAGCTTGAACATTCTCTTTCTGTCACGTTGAGACTACATTCATACAGACTAAAAAAATGCTGACCTCCAGTTTTTCTTGGATATGGAGAACCAGTCACACTTTATGACTGAAAAAGAAGAGCTGTATTATTTCAGTAGTCCTGGACCAGCAAAATGCTATCTAAGGCTTAATTAAATTATTAAGAGTTGGCTGCATATGACACAAAAAAGAATTCTTTTTTACTGCTGTTTTGAGTGATTTATCTTAAAAAGTCCATCCATAATAAAACATCCACTTTCCTTTCTCTATTTGACTACATCATCTCTACCATTTTTTCAGTACATTATTTACATTCCAGTCATTGGGAAAACTTAAAGCCAGATATACGTGAAACAGATTTCATACTGTGTTTTCTCAATACTGCTCTCTTCTGTATTATGGGACTTTTGGTTTCTGACTACAATAATTTTACCCTTCCATTAGTTGATGTGGTAAAAAAAAGAGGAAGCATTCATTTGAATGCAAAGTAATATGTATTGACAATTACATTCCCGGGCTAGTAATTTTAAGAAGCACATTTTGCCACTATTTTTGCACCCTGGTACATTAGCCAATTTAATAACTTCTGAAACAGTTAAGCATATCACACACAAAGAGCTTAAAAGCAAAGGAACAAAGGGGCTCAAAGCAGCTTTTCATAATGATCTAGCTGTAACACACACAGAAGGAAAGCCTTAAGAGCAGCTTTCAGTGCTTCAGTTATGAAAGAAGATCTAGGCTCCTCCATAGAGCTTACTGAAAAAGTGGACCAAAAGCATGTCAGCAAAACAATTATCTACAATGTGATACCGGCCATTTTATAAGGGAAAGCAAAGGCTGAAACAACTGATCTTTCATGTCCTCCCTTTAAGAATGTCCACATTAATAAAATTAAATACCTCATTGACAACAAGTCATAAATGTCTGAACAGCAAAAAAAATTAAAATCAGCAGTCACTAAGCACATTTGACACCTGAAGGTAATTACATGTATGGGAATCCTGACAGGAGCGATTTCTTCTGTTCCCATTTTGAGCTATCTGTCTTCTGGAAAGTTCACCAAAAGAATGTGTCAAACTGTCTTTAAAAGGACACCCAAAATATGCAATAAACACATCCATATTTTAGCCTCTGACCCTTAAAAGCCAGCACATTTTTTACATTCTTCTAGTCAGGATAAATAAGAATCAGCTAGCTGTGTATATCTGTGCCCAGATCTGCTCACACAGCTCACAGGTCTGGTCCGGGGGGAGATGTGCAGAACCCCTTACATTTACAGCTGTCAAGTGTGCTGCTGGAAATTATTTAACCAAAGAAGGAATGGGTAAATGTGTGAAAGAGCTTACTGCAGGCCTAGTTTATAGATCCTGGATGTGTCAGAAGACCGTATGTCTTTGTCAAATAGAAATTTTCTTGAGACAGCAACTGTCCCCAGCTCTCAGAATTCTGTGCAAGCACCAGAAGAGAAAACAGAGTTTTTCCCCAACCTCAGCTCCCTCCAGCTGTCTCTCCTCAACATCGTAGTTGGAGCTTGAAGTATTCTAGAAACAAAAACTTTTTAGATACCTCAGTGTGAGCTGCTCATTTCACCAAGGTTTCTAATGAAATGTAAAACTAACATTTTTGTTCAGTTAACAGGGGCATGCCAGCTCCCATAATATATGACAGCCCTGAATGCAGTTACTTGGAGTTACTCTGGAGTACTCAGTATACTTCTGACAGGAAACCCAGTAAGCCACTCAACGATACTGTAATTAGAACTAATAGATAATTTAAACAACTTTTGATTGCATTACTTTTTTCACTTATTTTGATGCCTGCTGGTTTACACTGATGTGATACCAGAAATCAAGGGGCATTGCCTGTGTTCATACAAAGCCTGGCTACTGCCAGAATCTGAGCCACCCTGACTGACCCAGACCTTGCTCCTCTGTTTATCACCTGGTTTCCCAGTCTCCAGAGAGGCACTGGTGGACCTGTAATGCAAAACTGTTTGTAGCCCTCTCCTCAAGTCCAAAAATTGGTCTCTGGGCCAAAGGCTTTCTCCAACCCCCAAAAGCAGTGTGGGGTATTAGGAGTGCACAGGAACAATACGACAGCAGAAGAGCAAGCTGCTCTCAGAACTGCTATATAGCCAGGCAAGGTTTGCCTGAATAAGTAGAGCATGAAGCTGCACTACTTTCAAGGTTTTTAGTACTCAATGTCTGTTTCAGCTGAAAGACACATCCCAGACCTTTCAGTACCCATTAAGACTGCAGAAAATTTAAACATTCTCTTGGTACAAATAGTAAAAGTCTCAGTGTAAACAAATGTTCCAATGAGCTTAACCAAACCACTGATGACCCATAAGTAATCTCATACAAGGGTCAGTGCAGAAAAGTTTCCTTACTCATTGACTTACTACAGCTTCAGGAAACAACTTAGGTTTTTGAACTCTAAAATCCCCCTTGTCAGTAAGGCTAAGATTTACATCACCAATAAAACTTCACCAGAGACAATTTGGATTGAGCTGGCTGGGTTACATCCAGTATCTTCAAAACTCCCACATTTTTTGTCTACAGCCTGCCATGATGGATTTTACAGATCAGCATCAAACATATCCACTGACAGCAGAATAACTGCTCAGTTCTACTGATTCACTATTTGCAGTGAAGAACTGTAAGATACCATGTTCCTATTCTTAGGATAGAGACAATAGTTCTACACTCTTGTCTGTTTTGGTCTAAAGGTCTGACAAATCAAAGCTGTTCATTTCCAACCAGATGACATTCTCCAGAGCAGCATTCTTTTGACTTAAACACAGCTGCCACAGCAGGAAAGGTAAGCAACAGCGAACAGCTTTTAAGGCTTCACCCCTCTAACTTACCAACTGGGAAAGAGAACAGAACCCTAACTCCACACCTATAGATTTCACAGGATCTTGAATACCCAGAGGATTGCACCTCTCAGCTACTTAGTACCAGACTAGGTATTATTCTGAGTGAGACCCATTAGGTGATGAGCACCAAATGTCATAGTAAAATGATGAGATTGCTACCACGGGCTCCCTGTAGCCCTGTTTTCTCCTGCAAAAAAAACCCCTAATTTCTGCACAATGCTGGCATAAAGAAAAAGAAGCTCATCAAGGCATTTTGAGACACTGGAAAAGAAGAATGCATTAATAAATACATCAAGTTAGACCCTTCTTTGATTATCCACCTTATTTCCTCGTCCGTTATGGCTGATAACAAAAAGGTAGGTAGACAGCCTCTATGAGAGAAGACAAAGCACCAAGTGGTAAAGTGGGACCTGAACAAACGTGGTCGATTGTTGGCCATATAACAAACTTCCTGTATGCAGAACCTGTCCCTACCTCAGGTTTTCTCTGGTAAAAACAGAAGTATATGACTGCTGTGAGAAAATAATCACAGATGATTTGAATACTATGAGGACACATAAATATCTAATTACGAAGATGAGAGGAGTAGTACAGCCAACTCTCAGATTTATCTGCTATTCCAACAATTTCAACATTCAGTTTTGTTTTCTGCAATGCAATTTGAACAGCTGCACAGACAGAACAGCTGCCAACATCAGGAGTAGTTTCTGCCACCTGAACTTCACCCAAATCTCTTCACAGTGTCATAAGATAAAGAGGCTCTCATATAAGACTATCTCCTTGCTGAAGCAGTCACCACAAGCATCAGTTGGAAAGAGCTAGCTGTAGCATGTAGGATGAATAAATGTCTAAGCATTATTGTTCTGCACGTAATTTCTGGGCTTGAACAAGAGGAGCATTTAACTCTTACAATTTAATTAGTATTTTCTAACATTGAGATTTCCTTTTTATATGCTAAAATAACTATTTCACCTTTTGCAACTGTTTTCCCTAAAAGCATTCAATGAACTAAACACAACTTTATGGATACCTTTACTCCACCTGAACCTAAGTTTTAATTATGATTTTCATGCAAAAAAAACCAGCTGGAAAACAGAACTCTTTGAAACAATTTGATTTTATTCCTCTGTCAATAAAAAGACATTTCAGGAGCAAACAGAAGTCAGCTCCTTTCACAAGAGGCAGTACCTCATACAAATGGTCAAAGAGTGAGAAAATGAGAAAAAACAAACTAGTGTTAGGCATGCATGTTAGTGTGTGAACATAATACATAAAAGGAGCAATGAGAAGACGGAGCATAAGATTATGTTAACAAAGCTGTCACAGAGATCAGTTTCATCTGGAAAGGGGCTCAGAAGTCAAAAGGAGTCCAAAGCATCCTCCTCCTCCTCTTTCTTCATGCCTGATTTTGCACTGTGTTTCACTCCAGAAGTGATTGCTGGGGCTTACCTCTGCTCCAGCTGCCTTCCTGCTTCATGGCTAGGGACCCCTCCAGAGGGCAGCAGCCCCTCTCTTCCGTGTCTCTCTTCCATTCCCTCCATATCCATGACTGTGGCTTTAGCTCAGTGTCTGGGATCCAGCCAGCAGAGTGGCACTGCTTGGTGGGCAGGATGAATGACAGGGGAATCCTTGCTGCCTCCCGGCACATTGTGTCGGGTCTCAAGGACATGTTTGCCAAATGTACGTCATGAGGCATATGCAGCACCTGGCAGCTCTCCCTAGAAACCTGGCTGGAAGAGTTTCTTCCCCCTTTAACCTATTTTATTACTATTACTTTATTTTCTTTTTAATAACTGTATAATATTTTGTTTAGGCACTTTACAGCCCTGCTGCCACACTATAAAGTCTCAAGTGTTCACAGCGATGAAATGCCTCAGGGAGCTAGTTTGCAGTACATGAAGTAACATCAGTTTTGTAATTTAATTCCCAATGCATTTCACACATTTGAGAGTTAGAAATAAAATCAAACAAAGTTTCAGAGAGCAAGTTTCATCAGGTCATGAGGGAAAAAAAAAGAAGGGACAGCAAAGTCCATGCCAGAGGAGAAATGCATCAGAGGTGGGTGACAACTGTCAGGGAAGGAATATACTGGAATTTGCCCTCGGTTTATAGTATCAGCTGCCAGAGGTCAATGAGTGCACCTGTGTACCTTACAAGGCAAGCAAATGGGACAGGGCAGAGAGGAACAGTAACTGCTCTGTATCCAACCGCACGGACATAATTGAAGAAGTCATTCTGACATCCTTTTCTGATTGCTTTCATATCCTGATCTTTTAAGTTGCCATCTTAGTTCCAGCTTGTGAAAAAAATGTTCCAGAGGCTATTTAGGAAACAGAGCTGGAAATCAGGAATGTGAAATTATCACAGCACATGTATTCCCCAATTCCTAAACACATATAATATACCAGCAACATCTTCTAGATTTCTTTTGTTCCATATTCACTAGGCGTGTAACAACATACTGTTCCTTCATTCATGCTATGAACTGCATCTCTGCAAGACAAGAAATACAATAGAGCCGCGGGTCTGGCAAGACTGGCTTGCCAAGTCAATGGCTTTGAACAATTACATCCAAGAAGCAATCACAGCTAGACATGGCCATTTTCTGCCAATCAGTGAAGATAGACTTTCCTACCCTCATTTAACTTTTTGCCTGTTACAAAGCAAAAGGAGTGATTTATAAAGAACTCAGAGTGTATCTGCTTTTTGACTTTGCACCTGCTTTGTGCATATTGATGAGACAAGGAAAAACCTGAAAGTGGATCAAAGAAGGCCCCCATCACAAAGAAAGAAGTTGTGGACTCCACCCATTTTTTGCCATGCCTTCTACTACTGCAAGCTGGCTATTTTTGCTCATAAGAGTATGCAAACTATCCTAAGTGCAAAATGGATACAGCACAAATAGATTTGGTAATATCATATAGATATGTTGTATGAATACGGAGGTTCTCTTGCAGCCTGTCACATAGAAGGCATGCCAGCATAAATGATTTTTTGAAAAGATGACTAAGATATAATGCAGCAAAGGAAAAATACGAAAGAGAACATCTACGCTTGATATAACATTCCTTTGCATTTTTTATACATTGTTTGTTGAGGAAAATAGTAATTGAAGTTACATTGAATCATATTGCTCTTACAATTAACTCTGATTGCATCAGATGAAAAACTGGGAGCATCTTCCTCCCATAATCTTTGTTACCAGCTCAGTCCAAGTACTTCTAAAAAGAGATTGTTGGTACAAAACACTCCAGAAAAAGCAGCATATCCATCTGAATATCCTTAGCTTTTAAGATTCCAGTTATCTAGATTCTCCACAGCTATTTTGAAGCTCAGACAAGTCAGACAAGTCATTACTCAACATGAAAGTGGTAAGCAATTGTATCATTCTGAACAATTCACAGCCTGTGCACAATGGACACCAATTCATTCTCAGTAGAGAATGTAGTCCTTATACATAGTCATGGGTAGTATTTTCCTCTGACTAGCCATTCAAGCTGTTCAGTAGAATTGGGTGACTACTGTCATCCCTGAATTACCTAGGGTAAGAGGCAACTACCTAGGGTAAGAGGCAATTACCTAGGGTAATAAGCAAATACTATGAGTAATGGAAAACCTGGGTAGCATACCACTGGATATTTTACTTCAATACATTCACTTGGGTTCATAAAGTTCTGCTAGATGTGTTTTAGCACAGCTTTGTCAGCCTTGCATTGGCTCCAGAGGCACTCGGCAGACACTGCGCCTATCTCTCGGTCTTAGACACATTAGATAAGCTTGAAGGCAGGACAAGTGTCTTTTTTCTAGTTTTTAGCCCTTTCGGTAGTTCATGGGTTTTAAGTACTGCCTAGCCTTTCTCCCTCTCCACTCCAGAAGAAAATGGTCCCTATCAGCCTCCCTGCCCTGCAGCCCAGCGCTGATCTCCCACTGCCATGGTGCAGTTCACAGTCTGGCAGTAGGTAACTGACTTGACTGTGATCCCCTAGCTTCAACACCAAGAGATCTGCTTTCCCCTCCACCTCCTGCACCTCTCAGAGTTTCTCAGAAAGGAGGGGACATCCCAGGCCCATGCCAGCTACTTGTGGCTAGCCTGCATCTGGGCAGTCCCACATTGACCCCCTAGCTCATCATATGGCTGAAAAGTGTAATGACAGTAGAATCCAGGCTGCCTTCTTAGGCAGCAGATAACAGTAACAATCAATTTGAAGCACAACAGACATTAAACAAGTACAGCAATAAGCTGATTAACTGATTTAATCAAGATGATTTGTAAAAAAAGTCAATTATCTAATAGAGGCAATACCTTTAAATAACCATCTAATTTATTCAATGGCTCCTGCAATATTGTAAAATGCAAAATTAAACTGATTTCTGAATTTCTCCCTAAATACTTATAGGTTTGAAAAAAAACCCTAGAAACTGAGAAGGAACTTTTTGCTTCAGGCAACAAAAATTCCAGTGTGTCCTACATGCCATAACTTCTTGATCGACTATTTCCTGCAATTATTTCCTTTTCAAAACATTCTTTTTTAGGTTTGCCTTAATACATCTTGGTATATCAGGTGATCAATGAAACTAAAGTAATTGTACTTCATGCTGAAGATCTTAACTTCATGCAGTTATTTGACAGGACAAAGAAGCATTTTAGGTTCACATAGTAAGTTCTCGGCTGAAGCATCAAGTCTTGCACTGAAGAATGTATCAAATAAACAGAAAAGAAAACATCTGTTCTACTGATGAGTTGGTGTTAGTATTGTAAATTCAACTGAAAACTTTGTTCCAATTATGCCATCCACAATGCTACATAAGAAACAATTTAGTACAGAAACCCGATTCCATTAGCATCACTGTGAGTTCTATCACGGTCTTAAACTAGATTCGACAAAACCTCTTGCTTCTCAGCTGCAGATTTAGAAAGAAAATAATTTTTTTAAAAAATCAGCACCTGAGTAGCAAGACTTTCAGATGTGATTTTTCTGATGAGTCTCACACGGGCTTTTAAAAGTTCTCTTTCTTTTCAGGTTTAGATTAGTCTCTGGCCACCTTACAAAACAGAAAAACTTCTGTTTACAACAGAAAACTTCTGTTTCTACTATGACAGCTTCAAGAAAAGGAAAAATAGAAAACCAATATAACTTAAGAAGTTCATTTGAAACAGCTCAATACTAACACTGTGTCTGAAAAAACCACGGTTTTCTTAAACAAATACAAGGAAGTATTGACATTGAATTGCTTCCCTTAAGGAGTGGTCCCCTATCTGTATGTTTGAGACTTAATGTTGCTTTTAACTGTACGACCTTTCTCTGAACAATCCCAGAAGCCTCTTCCCAGCCAAAAAAATCAGAAATGGATAGAATACCTCTTAAATCACTACACGGCAAGGAAATAGATTAAGCTAAAAATATGTTTTCTTAAAAAGCATTCAGAAATAAAATCACTGGGGTTTAATACTGCAGACAGAATAAGAATGTAATATAGATATAAATCAGAACAGTAACCAATGGAATTACTAGATCCAGAGAATACTGAGAAAACTCCTGCCAGAACTGATCTACAAGTGATATAGGTGGATAAGTTTCCCCACATGACAGCTGAATATATGATTTACATAGTTTTATATAAATTCACAAACGTCTCCCCATCCCATTTTCTCCTTTCTTTTGAGGAAGGGGGAGGGAAGCAACATGGAGAGAAAAAGGGAGTGAGAGGCTCTAGTCTGAAGATGCTCCAATTGTGCAGGACTCACGATCTGTTTTAAAGGTATAAAAATACAGTTATTAACCTATATATGTGCGAATGAAGTGTTTATCTGGCAAACCTCTTCTAAGCCCAGCAGTAATTTTCTTACACAAGGTTCACTTTCACTGAAGCCTCAAAGCAGGAGGGGATTTATTTGTAAAGGAAAGTTACTCAAAGCAATACACAAAATTCAAAGAGCACTGAAGAACTTTAAGTATGAAAATATTTTTAAGCTTTCAGGGGGAAATTTATTACACACAATTTCACTGAGACACAAGTAACAGGCACTCTTGCTCTGAAGCAAGTTGCTGAAAAGTATTTTGGCCCTAGCCTTGCCAATAGAATGCTGCAGCTTTCCATTCCCTGCCTGGCATGTAATTTCACTTCTTGACCAAGATAATAGAGTGATACAATTCAGGTTTCCACCACGCTCAGAACTGTGCTAAATTTGGAAAGAAAAGTTGCTGCAGGTTGCATCTCCCCAACCAAAATGAAGCAAACTTCAGCTGAAATAAACTCGCTTCAATACCTCAATTATTACTTCTTTCAACAGAACCTGGGATTAAATCAAATACTGTATATAGCAGGTAGTTGTCTCATACACAAAAGAAATGTACACCGAAGAGCTAAACATCTGGAGAACAGTTTACTGCTTCTCATTCCAAGCTCTTTTGTTTAAGGGATGAGTTGCATTTCATGGCCACCTGTGTCGCCACGACTCAGGGATAGCATTTGTAAAACTCTTCTTTTTCCATCTTTGACATCAGTTAATGGAGCTGTGTGCAAAACTGCACCAAAAGGTTTATACCTGTGACCCAAACATAACCAACCCACGTCTTCTTCAGTGACCATTTTGTAATATACAGTTTTGCTTTTTCCACCAGCTCGTATTTTCACATGACAAGCAGGTGACTACATATATCCTATCATAAACAAAGGAACATTGTTGAATCTTTTGATTTTTAAAAATACAACTCCTTTTTTTGCTTGCATTCCTTTTATTGTTTAGCATGGTCTTACACTGACTTAAGAAGTACTCAGAAGTGAAGGGGTATTTCTTTCTATCCTGCTTCCTATTTCCTTGCAAACTTCTTCAGCCTCTTTCATGTCTTTAAAAAGAGAGAATGAAATGCAACAGATTTAAGATCCTCTCATGATAGCTATTTAAAATTGAAAACAAAAACTTGGGCAAAGAAAATTCATTGATGTATTCTTTCTGCAAACATGGTTTTAACATGTTGGCCAAGCCCACACTGTTCTCATGTCATAGTAACTACAGAGAGAATTCAGACCTCTCCAGTTGAGAACACATGAAGCAGATAATCAAAATTCTTATTACAATTTGCTCCGAAGTAAATTTATCATAAGTTCAGAAAAAATTCACTGAACACTTAATCATGTAGCATTCCCATCAATTTTTATGTCTGTTTTTCTAAGGGGACTTCCACTTAATGAAATTATGTTGTCCAAACACATCAGCCTCACAGCTTGGGGACAGCAAAGAATGTGGAGGAAAACCAGAGCAAGGTCAGGGCAAAACAGTCCTCCCAGATTCCAGGGAAGGGAATGCATAGCCGGGCTCTTTACACTCCATACCTCCTACACGGTCTGCAGGACAAAGTTGCACAGACCATATAATGTATCTTGTGACTACAATAACAGTTGTAAAACTGTAAAATTGTAACTGAGGCCCAGAAAGAGAAGTTGAAAATGAATGAATAAGCACCCACATGTATAGGCATACATGCTGTAGTAGGGAATCTCGTACTCACACTGCTGTTAAAGGGTGCATAAAGTCAGGGCCTTTGAACAAGCCTAAGCATAGATGAAGTAAAACTCAACATCCCACTTAGATGTGTTAATCCAAATAGGGAAAGCCAAAATGCGTTTGCACTGGTAATTCTTTTTGAATATTTCTTAGTAAGGATTATGTATCTTTTTTTAATCCATCAGGATATGTTTCACTCACACATACACACACACAGGCACAGAGAGGACATTCTTCTAGAACTTGCTCTGATAATCACCTGAATAATTGTGAAGCAAGCACAAATTATAATTTGCATGGATGTTGGAAGAGAATGTTTTAGCAGATGCAACAGTACAGCACAAATCATAAAAAAAGTGGGAGGAAAAAGAAATTAATGCTTGTTTTACAGATACAGATTTTTTTTCCAGACTGCAGAGTAGACAAGCACTTACTAAAGCTGGAAAAATTTATGGTGCTTGTGACTTAAATTCTCATTTCAGCTTTCACATGGTTAGTATTTACTTTTCAGCTTTTCATATCTATATTTTGTAAGAAACAGATTTGCAAGGTTGTTGATATGGGATTATTTGACTCGCCTGGTTTTTAGATGAGAAGGATGTGTTTCACTATTTCTCTTCTCATCTCTGCAGAATTGCAATTGTGTTTGCCTTGAAACAGAAAACTAATATGCATGTCAGGTGCACAGCTAGCACAAATTAGAAGGAACAAATATATATCTACAGAAATTTGTCTTGAATAATATTTAAAGAAACATTAAAACAGAGATGCTTATTTATTTAAGAGAACTTTTGAAAATGCTTTTTCCCAAAGCCTGAAAGTTGAAAACAAAAACCAGTAAATAACCAAATAAAATGAGATTATAACAAAGATTTAAACAGGCAAGACATGTATTAAAAAAAAAAAAAGAAAAAAATTAGAATTTAATTTTAAACAATCTTCCTTAGGTAGAGAAGGAAAAAGCTGCTTTTAATGACAGTATTTTTAGCATATACTTCATAAACCCTTAAGAAAAGGAGGGGAGAAGATGTTTTTGAGAAAACAAACTAATGGTTGTATCACAAGGACAACAGAAGAAAACTAGTTCTATAGTTTCTTACTTGTCAGTAAATTACTTCGCAAGATTTCAGCTAATGCTAGAAGTGATCCTTTCACAGACATTCCAGAATCGTAATCATGCCAATCAACATTATTTAGAGAAGTGAGCTCACGTTCCAAAGGTGTTTTTGAAATACTCCAGTATCCAACTATCACACTCCTACACTTCAAGGAGTTCCCTGGGGTCCTACAATAAAAGCCCTCCTCCACCTCCTCCTTCCTTTCACACACACAGGTATTTTGTTTTTTGGAACCAACATTGAATCAGCAGTTCTGACAGATCTAAGAACTGAAGTAATATGTTAAAAGCCAAGATTAACCATTTGTACTCCAACAAAACAGAACACAGATGTCGTGTGCTTTAGTGATTTAGTGAAAATGGACCTAAAGGATTGCATTGAAATAAAACTAAATACTAGTATGCACTGCATTACAGAACATTGGCTCTAGACAGCTAGTGGACAAAACCTTTCTGTTATATGACATTAATATCCTCACAATACAATGTCCGCTAATCTCCAGCTGACAATGGAATGAAGTGAATAGAACCAAGTGAGACAAGGATGGTTTTCCCCTCTGTTTTTCCTTTTTGTTTCTTGTTCTGCCCTGTCCTGGAAAGCTCTGCTCCTTTTGCAGTTTCCCCATCTGAAATAGTTATGGAAGAATCTCCTAGTGAAGGAAATAAGGATCTGCGCAACAGAATGGCACTCTGTTCTAAGGAACCTCTTGAACCAATACGGTAATGCAACTTGAAGCAGAAGGGAAGAGTTTTTCCAGTCAAGAAATCCTCTCTGTCCTTCTTTCCACTTATCCCTCCAGCCTCCCTAAGGCCTTCTCTCAGGCTGGACAGAAAGACTCAAATTTTATCTTTGATAAATTTTCTTTTGAAATAGCCAATAGAAAAGGGAAACACCAGTGAGTTGTCACACATTTATACTTGGTACTAGTTTGGCACAAAACTTCCACCTTAGCTGGTCCAAACAACAGCAATGCACAGCAGTCCACAGACTGGCACAAAAACATAAGGAGTATGCTGCCTCACTGCCATATTCATGAACATTCTCTCTAGGTATGATGCTCCACTGCCATATTCATGAACATTCTCTCTAACACTTAGGTAGTGTTAAATGTGTGCTGCTTTGCTGTGCCCCTGCTTAGACTTACAGATATTTTCCTCTTTTGCTCAGTATCACCAGACAAAATGGCACTTGAACCACCCTCATGGTCATTGCTCAGGTTGATGTCTGGAGTTGGTCTTACTACTTTTAATGGTTTTGGTGACAGAAGATACTAATCCTTCAATACTTTCAATGCAGTATTTGTTTGTTTTGATAACGTGAAGAGACCATTGTTGTGACTGTTCTTTCTTTCTACAGTACATCTGAATGCATAAATGTTGATGCTCAGTGGACAGTCTAAGACAGACTAAGGGTTGTTTATTTTCATAAAGAGCTTGAGTCTAGTACAAAGGACCAAGATGCAATCAAGTAATCTGGAATGGGAACACTGCAGACCACAACTGTCAGCTTGACCTTTCCCCTGTGTAATTTTTCCATCCTTACTAATATGTCTTCCAGGACAAGAGAGAATGCACAAATGAGACAAAGAAAGCCACATCCCCTTCTCTGCCAGTGAACACCATTATATATTTCCACATAATAAACAATTTTTTCTGTGCAATTTAGGCTCTAAAAAGAAGTCTGACTGGCCAAAATATAGTGGAAACAAATTTCAAGGAGAAAAAGAAGTATATATCTAAATTATACCTTCCCAACAAAAGATGTAGTTCTTCCCTTATACAGGGAATGCTATTTCAATGTAAGAACGTTCTCTAGTGATGAAATATAAAGAGATGATGATTTCCTCAAATTAGGAGGACATTAACAATTAAGTGCTAATGTGAACATTGTTACATTAAGGCAATTATAACTATATTCCATGAAGAGCAATAGGAAATAATTACTCTTATTCTCAAGTGATAGATCTAAGAGAATGAGATTCCCAATCTTTAATTCATTAGATGGGCAGTTCTCATTTCCAAGTGTAAGGAATAATCAGCCTTTCTTTATTGGAAAGGTATGTCCTATCTTTCATTACTGAAGTGTTCATGCACCTTCACTTCTGTATGATTATATCAAGCAGCAAGCTGAAGACATTTTCAGGATATCCAGCCATCTCCAGGAGCAATATCCTTCTAATCAATAATGTTCACATCTTCCAGACTCCTTTAAATGCAAAGTTCACCCAGAATCAAGGAGCAGCTCATATAGCACAAGAAATTTCCCATGTGTATGCAAATACCCCACAATTGATGGTTCTCTGACCCAGTCTGAGAAAAAACCTTATGAGAGAAGAGGTGCATGACATAGCACATTCATCACTTAAAATCTGCTGTACAAAGAAGTTGGCCCATATTAACTTGCATGCTAATGTTATATTGTCAATGATCTTTTCAATCTAAATCTTCCAAGAAACAAAGAATGTCACCATCCTTTCTGTGGCAAAATGAAGCTTTGATAAATTACTAGGGGGAGAAAATTGTGGGAAATCTTATAATCCTATTTCTGACTTTAAACAGCAAAAAACCAAACCTAAATGCATTGTTGATGCCAAGAAAAACAATGCAGAAAAAAGCCCGAAATTAGGCATAATGGCATCATCAATGCCTCTAACCACCAAACAGATACTGAAACCTTTCCATCCCCATAACCCTGCATTCTTTGGTGACTTTTATACGCTATCACTCCACACTCTCCATATTAAACACAGAGGTACTGGTTGGCTGTAATAATTAGGAAAGCTTGCCAAGAAGATGTTAGCACAAGGAATGCATCAGGTGACACACCACTGCCTCCAAGGACCCTGGGACCTGTCAACCTCTGTAACTATATCCTCCTGACCTGTCACAGTAGAGTTAATTAGAAACATCTGTAGCATAGAGATCAAGCAGAGACAGTGGATGCAGCTTATTTGTACAAGAAAGGTACAACTCATGTGGGAGGTAAAGAACGTGGAATCACAAACAGATACAGATCAGTTACATGAAACTGATCCGTTATCTGAGATATATGCACTTCTGAAATGAAACTACCCAAGGCATGCAAATGCAAGACTGATGAAAAGCCTTAACTACAACACTGGCAAATTCACTTACTGGAATATTTATACTGAGGTCTCCATTGACATGCAAAGCACCATTTCTCTATTCAGCCATTATGTGTCTGTTCTGCATGTTCCTCTGAAAAATGAACTACATTACCTTCACCTTGTATTTTTGCTAAGGACTTTATGAAAAGCCAAAAAAAAATGGCAATTTGCTTAATCAGAGTTCATGCTGCACTTTATGACAAGCAAGTTCCTTTAACTATGATTCCCTCCTTCTCCCAAAAGGAGATATACTTAGGAAAAATTCTGTTAAAGGTGAAACTACAATTTTTTGGTTTTCCCATCCCAAGCACAGATCTTTCCATTTATGATAACGTACCACAATTTGCATCCGTATGAACAAATATTACACACCAAACAGAATTCAAGAAATTCAAGTAGTAAAATAAATTTATGGCTGGAAGAGAACTTGGCAGAATTGTGCACGTGCACAAATACCTCTCAGAGAACTTTGCATTCCTGCAACTCCATCCTCCTACTTCCCCATTAAGAAATCAAGAGCTTTTAATAAATTAATATAGGATCATCGCAGATGTTTAGGCTGATCCCTCCTCAACTAGAGTTTTTTCCCATGCCTGAGCACATCAAAACTTGTCAGACAAAACAAACTGGAAAACAAAAAAATCATCAATTTTGTTTAATCTGTAGGATACATAATTAAAGAAAAAGTGGGTGGAGAATCCTCAATATATACATAAGGATTTGCAGATGCAAACAACATGATCAAAATATAAATCTGTAAACTATTTGGCAGGCATTTTCTGAAGCAATTATGCTCTCCTTACTTTTAATTCAATACTGTGCTGAGCCTTGGGCCCCTAGCAGATTGTCCCTAAGCAAACAGTTGCAGTTGTTTATGCTATTGTAGCTCCAGAATGCCTCACCCTCATAAACTGCTGGCTACAGTGAAAGTGGTGACACCTTAAAACACCGCCCCATGAACCAAAGCTCCACACTTTGTGCATCAGACAGATCTCAGGGGCTGCCTGATGAAGTCAGCACTAGGAACCCTTTGCTGCACCAGGGCTGGCAGAAAGGTGTGACAGCCAGCACTGCACAGCAACATCTCAAATCCCCAAAGCTACGTTTCTTGAAGGTGATTTGGTAGAAATATTGATTTCCCTGAGAAATTTTGTGAAAAGATGATATCCCCCAAAGTTCCAGAGTAATCTTTCTTGCTGACTGGAGTCCTCCTCACTCCCTCATGTCCAGCAGTCCCACTTCAGAGTCTTCTGTTCGAAAGCTAAGTTCCAGGTCTTCTTAAATCAATTTGTACTTTTTTTTCTTTCAAACCAAATTTCTTGTGTTCAACTACTTAGAAATTCATTATTTTTTTTTTTACCACACTCCCAAGGAACAATTTATAGCAATGGTACTTTAAAAACAAATTCTCTGATTTTGACATGTATATGCTTATTTTTCTCATTTGTTTTGGTATTAGCAAAAGAAAGGCTCTCTGCATGTAAGAGCAATATACAGAGCTGCATGAAATAACAGCTGAAAGTAGCCGTGTCAGTGCTTGGTAAAGCTGGAGAGCTAAGAACTCAGGACTGCAAAGGTTTACCTGCTTTGGTTACTGATAAGTCCAAGTGTGTGTGTTACTCAGTCTGTAGCACAGCCTGCAGCAACACAAAACTGCAGTGGTTCAACACGAAACTGCAGAGTGGTTGAACAGAATCCAAAGATTATGAACTCCACTGTTTCATTTTCATCCAAAAAATGGCATCGGCAGTTTTCTATGGGCAAACTCTCACTAGTTAACTCAGACTTGGGAGTCTGTGGCCCTAAAATCCCTGGTAGGAAGTTAGTTAAAAAGGACCTTAGTATTCAGACATTTATTTTATATTCTATTACAGGCAAGGTATATCATGGAAGGAATACAACAGCATGTGCTAAAATGTAATAAAGCTTTCTTTTTCCAGATCATTTTTTCTGCTCTGAAATGTATGTATCATATACCTCTGTAGAAAGACTTAAACCAGCAAGGATGTCAGCGTGTGAATAGGGTATCTAAACAAGACAGTTGCTGATACATAGGCTACTGTAAACAAAGATATGGAAAAGCAGGAACAGATTTTTAAGGGGTTTGTTGTTTTGCACTTTTGTTTGTGTTTGCAGTTTTTGGAGGGGAGGGCTGGGGGTGGTTCCTTTTGTCAAAAAACATGATCCTTATGGAAGGAAAATCTCTTTTCCCTCACACCACCTTAAACTGCTACATGCTTCAACTTCTTTCAAAACCTATGTCTGAGGAATTACTAGGAAAAAAAAAAAAAAGCTACTATTTATGTGTCTCTTCTTTAACAGTAATTAGAAAATAGGCATATATAACATTTTCAAAACATGCAACACAGGATGCATTCCTGACCAAAAGTGGAATTAAAGTTTTGTCATGTGTTCAAATTACACACATTTCTAATTGAAAAAAAAAAAAAAATCTAGATGTAGCTGTGGTGCCTAAACATTTCAAATCCATTCTCTTCATGTCAAGCTATGGCTGTGTCCATATAGTGTAGGGGAGATCCCCATGGCTTCCTAACTCAGTTTAACAAGCCATCAATTAAACACAGCTATTTAGAAGAAGCAAAAGTGATTGGTTGCAGAGGGATTTCTGGACATTTTAACTGATACCCACTGAAAATCCATGAGAAGGATTTCAAAGGCAGAAAAAACTGACTGCCAAAACCCTGACAGATATACAATGCCATGATAGAAATACTACATATTATGTCATATCTCATAACCCACATGCACCACATTACCCAGCTGGTTTTGTTACACTGCAGTGCCAAATACAGTCTCTCCCTACTTTCCTTCTTCCTCACTTCAAATTAACAAAGAACAAAATCAAACTAGCAGTTTTGTAGATACTACCTGTATGCAGAACATAAGTTTTACTCTAAACTGGAGTTACAAAGATGAAGTAAGTGATGTTCTTGAGAGGGAACTAAATATTTCGTGGCTTTTCCAAAGCCATTAAGAAAAGGCCTGATTCCCAAAGGTTTGCCCAGAATAATTAGCAGCAACAAACATCGGTATGGTTTCAGTGTGCAGGTCAGCCTTGGAGATTAGTCAAAAAGGTTTTTGTAAATTTCAGAACATATCTACAAAGATGTATGTAAACAATAAGAAAGTGGTAGTATTAGTATTAGTATTAATAATAATAATAATAATAATGACTATACAATAGATGAAGCCAGGACCATCAAGTCGTTTAAAATTTCTGAGGATCCCACAACAAATACATTTTGTGGAGAAAGTCAGATGGTAAAAATATATATAGCACAAAAATTGCGCACTTTTAGACAGCTTGTAAAGCAG
>WBMY01013267.1:84368-106380 GCA_013397315.1 Donacobius atricapilla
GGAAATGGTAAACAAGGGTTCATCAGTCTTAATAAATAGGACAGGGTCACATGGGTTTCCTTCTAGAACCCATAAAGGTCCCCAAGTATCTAATTATATCTCAAAAAAAGCCTGAGGTCTTATTCCCTTCTATTCCTCAGTAGATTAGCTCATTCTTCATCACATACCATTTTAAACTGAAATATATTCCTTTTAAGAAGCTATGGTTTGTTTCTTATTGACATGATGGAATACTACGTACTGTATGTTCTTCCAAGGGAGTATTACTAAGCAATATTAAACACTACATCCTAATGGAAGGAACAAAAAATATGTTTCTTAGAAGTAGACAACAAAATCATTCATGGCATCAGGCCATATAGTAGCTCCAGATTTTGAAGAAAATGTCAGATTAAGCCTAAGGGCTGTCACTCCTGTATTTCTTCTTTACTGCCAACTACAAATACATCTTTTCTATCACATTTCCAGGGAAGAGATGGGGTTATATTGTCACCTTTACAGGGAGGCAATTATGCTCCTCACTAGGCAGATATTTAGCTCATTGGGTCTAACATAGAACTGACAAGTGCTTCTTGTTCGTGTTTTTGTAAACAATGATTTTATAACATTGCTTAGGTTGACAATTTCAGAAATCACAGGTAATAAAAGGTACTTTTGTGACCAACAAAAACAAATAACGTATAATGCATCTGTAAATGCAGGGTATATATGTAAGGCTATGCAATGTAGTGGGTAATAAAAATAGCAATTTGTTCTGACTAATTAGAATCTGTTCTGCCTATTTAAAAGCCATAATTGGGTAGAACCCATGCTACCAAGATTCCCAGGCTTATTTTACTTTGTGGGAACTAATATACTGACCCCAACAACTGAAAAATAAAGGGGCAAGTGGGAATAAGAGGTCTGAAACATAAACGTAGCCCTGCCTCTGTTACTTTGCCAAGAAGTGAATTGTGTTCAAGTGACATGCTTCTTTGCTGCAGATGCCACTGCAGAATCTCTGATGCCAAACAGGACATTACCAGGGAGCTTTAGAAAGTAGGACACGACGCAGTAATTGATTCTGAGAGTGTCTCCCTCCTCCCTTCCTTTCCCTGTTCCTTTTTCTTCCCTTCCAGACCCATTGCTATGCTTTTCTAACAAACCCCTATTCCATGGAAGCATATTTAAGAAATTCAACCTCAAGCACATCATGCAATTGCCACCTAAGACATAGCATTTGCAGGAAGATTTTTATTAATGGAAAACATTACAGAAAAAAAAAAAAAGCTAGTTAGACAAGATTTCTTCTCATAAGTAATAATGTAAGCATGAACAGCTTCCAAATTCTGCACTGGTTACAACAGAATGTTACATGTATCCCATAGAACACAAAAAATCATTACAAAACCCACAGGAAAAAGTCCTATCTCCTCCTCCCTTCATCTCCAGATGATGAAGCCTCATCTAAATGATGTACCTACTATGTCCTTATTATGTTATCTCTGCTATATATTACTTAGTTATTACTTAAAAGCCCTTGGGCTATTGTCTAAATTGAAATGTTCATTGTCCACCGTATTTCAGTACTATTAAAAATACAACATACAATCACAATGGGATTTCTCCTTCCTCATTTTCTCTGAGCAAAACTGTTCTTATATTTGTGCAGGCACTCCCAAGCATTACTCTCTGATATTCTCATCTGATATGACAGTTTATGTAGAGTTTGATATGGTCATATTCCACATAATCCTATATTCCTCAAAAAAGAGGGATCTATATTGCTGTATTTCTGTAGGGTGACAAAATCCTGGGTAGTGTGCTCAGTATCAGGAAGTATCTTCTTACAAACATGACGATAATGGACATCTCTGATTAGGTGTTTAGGTATGGTGCACAACGAAAAAGATTTAACAAACTAAATATGAAATCTCACATTACATTTATCGAATTTTAATGATAAATAATCAAATTTGTTAAAGCTACCACCTTCCTACTATAAAACCACTTCAGCACATAGACAAATGTGCATCCTAAAGAGTATCTGGAACACTTGCACTATCTGGTCTGTTACCCTATTCATGTGTAAACTGACAAAGACAGAAATGCAGAGCTGCTGAAACACTTACCATGCCTAACACCTGTCATTGCTATTCCCCTGACCAGCCAACTTCCCACCACGCACACAGTCACAGCCATGTGGTGCTCCTGTTTGCCTCCCCACCCCCCTGTCACATTGATGCTGGCTGAACTAATTAGCAACTTGCTAGTTTGCTTGTGCATAGGCTAGCATGGAGTTGAGCACAGGGCAGCAACAGGAATCCCTCTGGGTCTCGTCACGACATCATTTCGGCAGTGGAGCCTATGATAGCAGTAAATGAAGCTGGTACTTATACATGGCATTAGAAGGGGGCCCTCCCGTATCAGGCTTAAGATGACAAAATGTCAGTTTCAATCATCTGACAGGCTTTGGTCTCTGTAACCTCTTTCTTTTTGGCTGCTCTTTTTTTATATATACATATGACACTAACAGAAAAATAAATTGAAAAGAGCACTGAGGCAGGGTGTATTTCATGCACCAGTGCCAATGTTTCATATCTCATGAACCTCAGGAAAACAATTCATTGAACTAATTAGTTTACAGTATTTAAGCAGCTTGTTTCCCATCCTTAATCTTCTTCATATAATACTGTGAACAAAGCCGTATTATCTTCTGATTTTTTTCTTATATAGTTTAACAAATATGATCTTTTTTCCTCTAGAGATTACATCATTTAGACTTCAAACTACCCTACCTTCCCTTACTTTTGGACAGAACAACATAAACAGCACCTATTGTTTTTCATAAACCTTCAAGATTATGCTAGCTATATGTTTGGAGTTTTTTTTAATTTTATCCAGTTCATTTAATTTCTAATTTTAAGCTATTCCTCAGAAAACAGCTGTGTTTCCCTTTCTGTGAAAAATCAGATAACTGCTCTTCTCCCTCATGGGTCCAAGTAATCACAGTGTCCATAGCTTACAATCTTGGTGCAGCATGCTTTAATAGGTACTGGATAATAATTAAATAAAAATAAACCAACCAAAATTTTAAATCTGAAACAGGTCCATCTTTTACTTCCATCAACAGCGATTGATTTGAATTAAAGCAAATATACAACTAAATAAATAACCCCTATTCATGAGCCTGGAAGCATGTCTGTGTCCTAGTCCTTAAAAGTATCTTTGCTGATGCCCAGTACTGTGTGTCTGAAGCCAGACTGGAACACAGTAGTGTGGACTATCAATCTCCCTATTTCCCACTGGGGCCCAAAAAATGTGAGCAGGTCTTTTGGAATGTTTGACCCAGTGGGGAAATATTATGAAACCTGCAGGAGGACAGGACATCACTGTCCTCAAATGGTGATTCTTCCTTTTGTCATTAGCAGCAAAAAACAACCAGAGGCACACTGAACTGCATCTGCATCAAGACAGTGACACTAACTTCAACCAATATTGAAGCTAGGTTAAGTAAATCCAAGCCTAAAGTTTAGATTTTCTTAGACAGCAAGTTACATTTTCATGTATGTTCAAGTCAAAGCATATGCTAAAGTGTATTAATGGACAGCAGTTTTTAAAATTACTTCTACCAAGGACATGGGAGGATTGGCTTTTATGTCCAACATAGAGAGGATTGGATTTTCTTCAACAGTCATAGCCACTGTCTTTTTAAAATATGAAAAGGGAGGCTGGGTACATGCCTTTTGTCCAGCAGTTTAAAGGCATGTTCTGCCACTAGCATACATATTACTGGAATAATCTCTCTGGTATTATTCCTGGTTTTATACAAAGGCATTTAAAATGCACAAGCCAGTCTAGAAAAAAAGAAAACAATACTTCAGCCATAAGGCAAGGGAGAAAATATATTCTTCTGTACTTCAAAAGTTTTCATCTCTAAGCAATGTCAGAAACTTCTGTGTTTAGCAGGTAAGTGCCCAAATCTTTTCTTTGATATTGCTCTCTCACAAGGAGGCGTCATTTGTGGGTGAACAAATCCTCTCCTTGGACATTTATTTCATGCAAATTGCTAAGGTCCACGTGGTCAGCATTGTTTTCCTTTCCGGTTTTTGCTTGCTTTAGAACTGTCAGCTGTCTTCCCATGGTTATCCACATTAAAGTTGATTCATGATATCTTTAGTTGTCAGATTCCCAGCAACTCTTAATTAGAACAGAGAGGTGACATTGGTGCAGCTTCACAAGCACATGAACACAACTGAGAGCTCTGTTCTGTTGTGCTCAAGGAACTTCTCCCTCAAGGTCAATGCCTGTGATTCCTCCGGGAGCTGGCAGCTTAACTGAAGACACCTGAAATCTCCCAGCTTCTCAGGGATTTAGTAGGGACTGCAGACCTTGCATTATTTCTGAATGCCTGAATTTTACAGGAACAAACTTTCTAAATGAATGAAAAGCATGAAAAATACAAATGCTGCATTAGCTTCCCTTACTCTTCATTTTTGTTCCTAAATTACTGGATTAAAACTTTTTGCGTTGACGTTTTCTCTTCAAGGTTCTCTTTAAGAAACTGCAATTCCAGAACTGTCTAATGTTAAATATATGCAGACTTTTCCAATCAATACACACTGTGGCTGGGAGTAATGAAAGATGAAAAACTGCAAAGTTGCATTAAGCACAGAAATCTTTAACCCTTTACTGATAGGAAGATTTTGCTTCTTAATTTCTATCCTCATTTTATTGTCTAGTTTTGTACTAATTTAATGAGGAATGAAGAGGGATGAAAGACATCTAATTGTTCCCACTTCCTTTCCCTCATTTAAAGCAAAAAACATTTTTTTTTCAATTTACAGCTAATACTTAGCAATATACGAAGCAGATCTATTGTTATTCATGATGACTCTTATTTATAACAATCACGTATCCCAACACCCTCTAGAAAGTTTTAAGTGTTAGCTTGCAAGGACAGAGGAGAGTCTTTTTCCTAGAAAAATGTCTCTGTGACTCATGGAAGCTGATGAAGCAGACAAAATTTTGACGTTTGCAATACTACTTAAGAGAATTAACTACATCAGCTAACACTGGAAAAAAAAAAAACAGTTTGACATTTTTTTCTAGTCAGCAGGAAAACAGTCTGCAGCAAAAAAAGTCAATGGCGTCAGCTTCACAGATGAGTCTTTAGATTGTTTTTTCTGATTTTTCTGCACCTAATATCATGATTCACAGAAGTCTGAGGCATCATATTAAATGTACTCAAGTGGGAAACATACAGCATTTCATGCTTTATTTCTTACCTTCAGTCCATCACATTGTTGATGAATTAATAGTAAATAGCTACATGATTTACTGCAGCTAAAAAATATCTATGCATATGTAGAAGAGCTCTTCCCCCTCTTCAGCTCAAGCCTAGAAGAGAGTTCTGACTAAATGGCCATGTGATAGAAGCCTACCAAACACTCTTCCTACTAAATGTAACACCTCAACCTGTCTACTTTGTGATCAACCAAAAATACCATTTAATTAACATATGGCTCACTTATGATTTTGTGGGGTTTTGGTGGGGTTTTTGTTTGTTTTTTTAAATCACTATCCAAAATCTGGCTCAATTCTTTGTGTATAATATCTCACTACCTTTCCTTGAAGTTGGAGGGCTTTTTCCCTCTTCAAATCCCTGGTCACTAGTGGCACGGGCAACTAAATGGAGCTCCTCAGGTGCATTATTAAAAAAAAGAAACCAACAGAGATATAAACAACATAATTGAGAAATAATTGAGAAAGACTGCAAGGAACTGTTACTTGTCCTCTCCTGATGCAGCTTTATCACAAAGTAACACCACTGGGGTTTGCACTCCCTGTTCGTGAGGATCAGATTGTTAATTACTAATCAGGCTGGTTCACAACTATTAGTCAAAGGTGCTTGTTGAACACCAATAAAAATCTCACACTCATAATTATCTTTAGCTTATTATAGTTTTACTTACATGAAAAAATAGATGCTATGTACCTTCCCCAAAGGATTATGGAAGTAAAAAGTGTTGCAAGATGCATTAAAAAAACTTACTTAATTTGAACACACAAAATTCCCACCTACTGCTGTTCTTTACCCATCTGTACAGCTTCAATTCAGCTTTGCACTTTGTATCCAAAAAATATTTGGTTTTTTACAGCAATTATACAGTAAGTTTTCCTTCTCGAAGCTTTAGAATCATTACGAAATCCACCAATAATATATTGTCTTTGCTTTTCCCTGAAGTCCCTCTATTGAAAACCATTATCACAGAGAAAAAGACCAGGACTTATTCAGATGTGAACAAGTCCTCCTCAAAACTGAGAGCCCAAAAGATAACAAATTAAATCATAGTTGCTGCTGTGAATTGTGTTTCTGGTTGAGCTGATGCTCTAAGTTTTTTCAAACTATTCCAAAAAAGTGATGGCTGGTATTTTTCCTACCGTGGTAAAAACTGTTAAGTCATAGTATCAGTAGTGGCTAGTGTAGGATTTCTTGTATGAACCTAACTACTTTTACCAGCTCATGTAGTAATTACTGTAGCTAAAAAGAGATTGTAGGTCTCAGGCATAAAGGGATCATATAGTAAAAATACTGAAACATAAAAAAAATTTATCTAAAACAAACCTACTAAGCATTTATGCGTCAAACACCTTATGTTTCTTTGTATGATTGTGAATAAGAATACTTTAAAAAAACATTTCAAGCCTGAAATATTGGAAACTGTACGGAAATAGACAATAATTAGGCATTTTCTTTACTTGCAATACTTGACAGCATAAATGTAATGAGTCTAGTGCAGTAAAAATATGACATAATTCCTTATTATGGCAGTGAGCAAGCCACAATAATAACTGTATTTCTACTAGACTTTACCTGTGGCTTCAGTCAATGATAGCATGCTCAAAAATAGTATTTCTACCCTAACGACCAATGAAATACAACACAATAATATAGTATATATTTAGATAGTATGCACTTTTAGTTTTGATTGTAATAAAACCCCTAATCTTATTGCTTAAAAAAAGGTAAAATCTACTTTGTGAGCCAAATTAGATTACCTTGACCCGTTTTAAGACAGCAGGCACCCTGTGAGTTGCTACTTCAGTGTATAAATATTTGACCAGAAAAAATTCTGGAGTAGTAATTCTGCAAACTTATTTTGTATTATATTGACTTTGATTATATTGTATTATGTTGATCAATGATAGACTTTGCTCTCATATTTTCCCCTTCTGGAGATCATTATAAAAAGAAGGAAAAAAAAAGGATCAGTTATATGAACATGCTGTTTCCCAGCTACTATAGATCCTTTTGATTTAATAAAATATTCTAATCTTTCACCTTTTTTATATCACAACACGAATTGAAGGAATCAGTTTGACTCCAGTATTATGTCTCCTGGTATTTCCTATGATTGAATCTGAATCATACCTCTTGCACATGATAGAAAGCTGAAAAAGAATTTCATCTTTTGAAAATACTGAGTAAACATGTACCACTTAAAATAAGTTAGAACATTTACAAGGCAATTTAATTTCCAAGTTACTTCTTCAATTACCTGGACCATCTCACTCCAAAGACATTTTAATGATGGAGAAGAAGTATTTAGCCTGGTATGTGAGTCAGTTCTAAGATAACTATTAAAAAGTAGTATTTTGTCTTTTGATGTGTTTCAAAATCTTTCAGAGAAAGCCTGAGCAGCATGCAAACTAAGCAAGTATTTCTTCCAGAAGCAGCCCTGTATTTAGAAAGGGAGAGTTAATCCTTATACCACAGCCATCATCAGAAGTTAGAAACAATAGGGTGGATGGAAATTTAGCCATAGAAGTGCTTTTGAGTTTTTACTGTCAATGCACAGGTGACAGCAGAAAACCGGTTGTGAAATAAATTTTGGAATCTTACTACCTTTGATCAATGACAGAAAATAATTCCGCTTTTCTCTGGTCCTGCCTGTGTTTTCAAAAGTAAAGGTGGGGAGAACAGATGCACTTACGTGGAATACATTACCAAAGATATGCTTTTCTTTCTAACTGCAGATGCACAACTTCTAAAACTTCAGAAGGAGGCAACAAGAAAGACAAAAAAAATGGTAAAGAAGCAGCCATCACATTACATCCAAAACAGTAGGTGAGAAGAGCCAGCCGGCTGGCTTACACCTATGAATCTGTACTCTTTATAGAATTAAACTATTCCAGCATCTCTGCAAAAGAAGAAAATATCTCAACCCCTCATGAGAGGTACAGCATTCTCTATGTTGTAAATTAATAAATTACCTAACTGCTTGTTAATTACATCCTTCCCCACTCATCATTCCAAGTATCCCTGCACTATCACAAGCATCATCTCATCATGTGAAAAAGGAAGATTACATGATCACTATAATCATTATTTTCCAACAACAATGGCAAAAAATGCCAGGTAAGTACTCTTATTTGAAGCCATCAACGTGCAGAGAATCATAATCAATCTTTATGTAGTACTGCAATTTCTCCTCAACTACTTAAGTATTGTCATAATTGCAGGTCCAAAACAGGAATCTCTTGGCTTTGCTTAATGATGCTCCTCTGTGCTGTTCTCCCAAGACAAAGCATTGATCTGAGAGCAGAGTTGGGAACAAAATTAAGTTAATACAAATGAGAGCAAGACCAAGGTAGGTACCTTAAGTAACTGGTTAACCTTAAGTAACTCTTTATTGGGCTGCTAGAAATTAAGACAAACCCAGTGACAGGAGCAAAGCATGGACAAGGCAAGAGACCAAGGAACAGACATTTCAGTCGGTATTTTCTCTCACTTGTGACTTTATTTAGTACAAACAGAATACTTCTGGGTTTTTTAAAAGATGGTTTACAGTAAAACTATCTTTAGAGTAAACTACCAAAGGCCAATTAAACCTCTCTTCCTCCTCCATTCCTCTCCTTGAAGATGAACTTTATCTACAGAATTCTTAAGTGAATAACTGATAAGAAAAATTAAAGAGCTCAGCAGCACCATGTGAAGTAACCAGACACCACACCTCTTTGTCTCTTTGCTAAATCTCCTCTGTCTCTCAGCTAAACTAACCTGCTCAGTGTCAGAGTATCAATCACAGCTGAGGCTAGAAATCACTGTTGGACGAAAGAAGTAATAGTAATAGAATTTTAAAAACCCAAATGAAAAACAACAGCAACAACAAAAAAACCCCAATGAAACAAAAGACCCTAAGCCACCAGCTACAAAAACCCACATCATATATGCGAGGGCATAATTTTCTCACACTTCACTGCCAATTCCTTCATATTCCTTCTGATACACAGTCATTTCCCCACAAAGCCCAAATTTACTTTGTGCCAACTCAGGGCTAACTACATAAAGACAACTTCTTAAAAAAGCAACTCTCTGTCAAGAAAGCCACTGTTATAAAAGGAGTTATTTATCCAGAAAGAACACTACATTCATGTTTATCAAATCATGCCACTGCAACAGAATAACCAAAGAACTATGGCTATACCACAAGAAACTCCTGTACAAAGAGCAGCATTAATATTCTGGGATTTGGTTTTTTGGTATGGTTTGTATTGCTTCCAGGACAATATAACAGGGAAATTAAATTAATCTGGTTTATTCTATTATTTTTAATTCATAATAAGAATATATATCACTGAACCAAAACTCTGTAGACATTCTTGCAGCTAAGCGAACAGAATGGAAACTGTGACTTCCCCTCCTGCAAAGTCAGCTAAGTTTTCTTGAATGGCCTAAATTTGGTGCATTTTATATCAGTAAAATTCCTTGCACAAACAAAATCTAGCAATGCCAGTTGATTTTTTCTATATATATTAACACTGATATGCATTCTGAATAAGAGGGGTTTATCTCATGACTACTCAGAATCCTCCACAACATTTCTTTCATTAAAACTTTGTATCAAGTGTTTAAGAGACTACAAAAAACGCAAAAAAAAAAAAATGTAAAACTGTTAATATTTTGAAGGCTGTATACTGATGTGATACATATTTATTTTTACAACAGTCATAATCGAATTGCCATACTTTCACAGGTATAAATCAGACCTGAAAGCTACTCCATAACGTTAAAATACTCACTGAATTTTTCTGTTCAAGAACTGTGTATATCTCGCCTGTTACAGATGTATAATGCAATGGTTAGTTCTCACAATTAAGGGATGAATAGTACATGTATGTTAAGAGCAGTTTTATTGATGTACAGCTGAGTTATTGTGGTACGTTCTCCCCTTACTCCCCTTTCCCCACCCCCCTGCATTGTTGTCACTGGGCGGCCTCGGAAGTTGGGGCATTTGGGGGCGGGCAGGTTTGTGACTGGGGGCGTGGCACGGCAACACCTGACCTCCAATCAAGTGATAAGGAAGGGATCTCCACCTATGGATGACAAAGAAGGACTTGACTGACAAGGCTTTCGGAGGCGGCGGGGATATAAAAGGCAGAGCATCCATTTTGTAGACATGTGGCGGAGGGTCACAAAGCTCCCAGTGCTGTAATTTTTCCTCATTCAGTCTTGTGTTGTATATAGTTAAGGTTTAAGAAACCCTTAAATTTTTAAAAGTAAGCATAGTTTCTCACATCATCCCTCCCACTTTTTAAAATGAGGGACATATCAGTGGAAAGATAAGAACATCCGGTTCATAAAAAGCTGTGTTTCAGATGATTACATTTGGAGCTTACAAGGAGTGCTCTAGTCTGCACCTGGATCAATACTTGTAAAGTGTCTGTCCTGCATGAAGAATTCTGAAATCAAACAAATATCTTCCCAATCATGTGGGTAAACAGAGAAGCTGCTTCTATCATCCTTGAGTCCTGTCTACATGGAAAAATTATTCCCAAATATGACAGGCTGTAAATTTGGAATGCACTAGCTGTTCCAAAACAGCTACTCACAGACAGTTACTGCAGTCTAGGAGTATTCCACATTCAAAAAGGCTTTAAACGGCAGGATTATTCATGTCCTCTTCTGAGTGCCCACAGTGAGAAGCCTTAAAGCATGTTAGACTGTGCCTTTTCTGAAGTCCAAGACTGCTCATATAGACTGCCTTAATCAATCGTTACAAAGTAAAGTAGCCAATGGAACACACCTCCAAATACATGCCAAAATGACAGCATGTGGACTAAAACATCATTTCCAGTTTCAGTGTCACAGAACAGACCTAGAAACAATTACAATTATTGTAATGACAAATACAATAGTAATACAGCACTTTTCTAATGGTATGTTCTTTCTCCCTCTATTCTTCAGGGTGCTCTGTTTTGGAGGAGAAAAAAGCTTTACTTTTTTTCTGCTGGCATAGAAGAACTGTAAAAGTCACACGTAACAGACCTAATGTTCAGGCTTGCCAGTTGCTCTACAGAAAAACATAACACCTACTCTAGTTTTGTAACATTTTCTCAATGTTACAACTTCAGGCTCTTTAGTAGCAGTCTAATACCTGTATCTACTTTAAATAAATAACTGTACAGTTTGTAATTCAGAATACCTGCTGACCCAACACAGTATACAGCACTTCCCCCTTAATGCCATGACAAAAATCAGCTGCTGCTAGTGCTGAAGAGCTCTGTTTCTCACTCGCCATCTACTATTCACTTATAGGGTCAATCAGGATGTTATTAGGGAGCACTCAACAGTATCCAAGGTCATTCATATTAAAATTATTGTGGTATATAAGAAACCTGAAGTTTATATATAGCTATAAAACATAATCATCTTTGCTTATTTTCTATCAGCACTTGTTTGTATTTCCCTTTTCTGAGGCATTTTCTTCCTGTGTTCCTATCACCCATGTCGTGGGGTAAAATTCCTGACATATTTTCACCCTGAAGCTGTGATCATCACCTTTTGAAACTAACAGGCATAGGCAAAACCCTTGCTCTTCAAGTAAATGCCTAGCAAAAGCCTTAGCTCAGATGTATGTTAAATACAGAGGTATCCACTAACGACTACAACAGGAAAAATAGGGGGGTTTCTGCTTTTAATTAAAGGTTACGTGATGGGGAGTTTATTTCTTCCACACTCACTCTTTCTCTGTCAGTGTAAGCCATTTTTTTGTAATGCTTTATTTCAATGCTTTACTTCAGGAGAAAGATATGAATGCCCTAAGGATGGCAAGTGTTACCAACACAGATGGATCAATCTTCAAGCACAGAATGACACACAGATCACAAAAGAAGTAAACCACAAAAAATACCTGGAGAAAGCTAAATAAACAAAAACAGGTCAGTGAGTCAGTTCTGTGTTGCTCCACTTCCATTCTGGTAAAGATAATTTGCCTGGTGAAATTATCCTGATCAATAGCTCCAAGGCAGTTGTGAGTTGGCTCTGTGACAGTCTATTGACTCTATTGACACATTTTATACTTTCTTAATTCAAATGGCATACTTCTGCAATCTGACCCAGGCTGCAAGGTCCCATCAGCAGATGTTGCCATTATCTCCTCCTGATTGTAACAGCTCATCATAAACAAGTAGTCTGCTTTTTGAGCTTTTTTTGTTCGGGTTATTTGAAAAAAGGCTACATAGGGGAATAGTGGGAAGAAAGAAAGACTATGATTTATAACTTGGTACAGAATCCATGTTGACATTTCTATCATGTGCTTCCATTACGGTGAAGAAGTCAAGATGCCATTAATCTGTATTTTTCCATCTCACCAAATGCCCTTATGTTTTATTGTACGTTACCATTTCATTCAACAGACCATCTTAAAAAAATGTACAAAAAATGGGTTTGTGCTGCTGTTGTCCTTTTATATTTCTGAAGTATCTTTCTTTTCTCTTCCATATCATACTGCCAGGTGTAAAAGCTGAACTCAAATATGCTAGACCTCTACCCCTGTTTAAGGTCAATCACACATGCAGTTTGTTTACTGCTTTACACTGTCTTAACAGTCAAGAATTTGAGGGGCAGTACTGTGTTACATCCATGATCCTTAAATACGTCAAAGTGCCATGCTGCACCATGCAACTTTGACACTACCTTGTCAGAAATGAAGACTGAACTGTAGTTCTCTATCACCAAATGAGACCAGAAGAACAAAGTATTACTGAACATCTCTCTCAAACAGCAAGCTGTCGTGACCTGGAAAAAAATTCCTTTTGATTTGCTATGAGACATTTCAAATATTGCCAGGCACACAGATTTATCCAGATGTCTTTATGATTTAATTATTGTGTATAGAGTCCTTATAGGAAGCTAGTGAGCACCACTTCATAAGGATCATTAGCTAGAACTGACCTCAAATACCATAGTTAAATCTACCGAGTTCGACCAGCTCTATTCAACAATCATACAATTTTTATGTTGACATCAATGAAAGCAGAGTGGGATTAGTGGGAACATACAAACTGAAGTTTGTATTAAGTGAACATACAAACTGAGTCATATCCTCAAATGCCTTGTTTTGGAGTCAGTGTGTACAACCAAAGTCTAGTCCCCAAAAAGAGTAAGATGAACTCTTACAGAGATATTGATTATTTCTCTATTTGCTTGATGTGCAACCTGATAGCAAAGGCACATAATCTAGCAAACTGGCTTCCATATGGAATCATTTCTTTTCAAATCCCAGTTTGATTAGTAACATGCTCTATGACCCTGGATGATATGCTGTTTTCCTCACCCCATGTCTTGTGCCTCTCCTGCACATTGGCAAGCTCTCACTTCAGTGCTGCACACTAGCCACAAATTAATCCAGTTTATGATAGCAAAGAATACTGTTAAACAAATAATTTCTAAAATTTGTGAGCATACTTTTTTGTTTTTAATTACTGGATATCATAACTATATGTGAGATTTCGTTTAAGTAAGAAAAATTTAAAGGATATTTAAAAAAACACCAGCTCCAACCAATACATTTAATTCACTTTCTCTGTGGACACTATACACTTAAGAAGTTTCTGCATGGAATTACACCTTGTATGGTGCTGTTGTGTCAGAAATTGTGTTCATTAACTGGACTAGGGCAATCATCACTGAAGATTAAATCTTGCATTTTTTAAATTCCTGCATTAGAAACAGAACTGTCTTAGCCTAATCAGAAACACCAACTACTTTCACTTCTTATTACCTTCAAGAAGGGAAAATACTCAATATTGAACTACTCACAGGTGATACTGAATACAGATCAGCGAACCTTACTCTGTAGTCACCTATTTTATATTAAATATGCAGTCATAATTTTTTTGTCGTAAACCTAAACTGAACACAGACATTCATTTTATGATATCAGGAACTTCTGGTAGCAGCATAAGAATTAGTGACTCTCATCACTTATATTTTCCTAAATAAGGATACCTGGTTCTTAACTGTATGCAGTAGGCATGTACAGAAGAGTTTTGATGGATATGCAATTCATGCCTTGTCCATTTCTTCTACCTTTCCTGGTTCACAAAAGCTGAGAGCTAATGGAAACGACCAGACTCCATGGTTCATCTACAGAAACTGTGGATCAAGTGGAGTTGCCACAGCACACTCTGCTATCTGTGCAGAACTGGAAAATTCTCCTTCCACTCTTGCTGACTCAGAAAGGGATTTAAATGAAGCTGCTAACTCTAATGAGCAGCACACTGCTGGTTGTCTGAAGTGAGCTGTACGCCACTTACAATCAAACTGTAAACCAGTCATTTCACTTCACTGATCTTGTTCAGGCTTCCTAGAGTTTAACAGACAACCCATTATCTAGTCCATCACACTGCCTGTCCGCCTCTCTCCTCCAACTGTTTCAAAACACAGGATGAAGCAAGTCATGTTATCTTACACAGCCTGTTTTCCAAACCTCCCTGCTCACAGAAGGCTGCTGTTCACAGTGATCTGAAGAAACCTCTAAAACAAAACCAAAAAAATAACAGGAAACTTAGAGCACCTTTAGCAGTGTTACCAAAAGCAAGCAGTAACAAATTCTCCAGCATGTCAAGGGCAGATTTCCTAAACATTATCTCCTAAAATGGGGTATTTTTCCTGGCATTTTAAGTAAATTAACTATCAGGAACCTCAGTATTAGAAATTGACTTAAAATAACATGACCCTGACACTTTGGGATTTACTTATTTTGTTATGAATAGCAGCTGGATCCTCTTATTTGTGATGGGAGACTTGACAGCTCGCTGCTGCAAAGCACACACATGGTCTTGTGCAATTTGGGTAGAAGAATCAGGCCTTTTATTCTGTTCATATACAAAATTGTGCCTTCAGAACTCCTGTCTCTATCAGACCCCAGAATAAAGATATGATGAATGGACCCCAAGAGAGCACTTCTCCTTGCCTTCGGCTCCAGTGGCTTGCAGGCATATGACACTCCATCAACACCGAGAGCTGGCAGCTTGAAAGGCGGGAGGGGCGTTCACTGATAGCATGTATCTGCTTAGTAACAGCATTGGTACTCCACTCCTTTTCCCATTCATTCCTGCAGGAACAGCTCCATTGGGAGGCTCACCATCAACAGATGGTCTCAGGCTAAGGTGTAATCAGGAGTAGCTTGCTAAATTCACCCCAAACAAATACAATTATAGCCTTTTGTGGAATCTGAAATTATTGGGGAACTTGGGTGGTACAGAAAATGTTAATGTGAGTACATCCCAAAACGATGATCTAAAGTTGTCAGTGAAAATCAGCTCTGCCCTGAAGTTGCATATTTATACACATGCTGCTTAGAGACTCAGTTTATACAAGAGATGCTTATTTTGAGAGAATTTTTAGCTGCATCCTAACTAAGTAATTTACCTCCTACAGTCTTCTTTTCCCCTGAGGATATACTCTGCTGAAATTGTAATGCAAAATCTACGCTTTCATCACCTTTAACTCCTGAGTATTTCATATGTCAACTTTTTACTCCATTAAGAAAATAAAAACTACTATTAAAATTGAACAAGTCTTTACCATGGCAGAAAACGATGTTATAACATGGAATTGGATGTGTATATGCCTTGGAAGCACTGTTACTTCTAAGTTATTTGTTGTTTGGTTGAATGCAACATTTAACTTTGGAATAATGCCCTCTTATAATCTACTAATAGCAATCCAAGCAGAAGCAAAGGAGGGAAAAAGAAGATTAATTTCAAATGCAAGTTCTATATCAAGATTTAGTATTTTAATTTACAGCAACTGTATAGAAAACAAGTAATGTATTTTTAAAGAAAATATTTATACAATTGTACCAGAGAAAAATCAAATATATTCTACAGACTGGCACACACATATAAAGATCTAGCATGCTAGCAGGCTGCACTAGTAGAACTGTGGATCTAACCCCAATGAAAGATTTCATATGGTGACTGCATGCAAACTAATGCACATTTGTTTGTCAGATTCATGTTTGGCAAAACTAACTACAATCTTAGTCATCAATTTGATCACTTTCTTGTCTAGGTGGCGAAAAACTCAGCTTATGAAAGTTAGGAGTGCCATTGCTGAAAATGACATACTACTACTGCTACAAGGTTAAAAACTACACATATGAAATGAAGCATTGCTTCATTTGATGTTATCCCACCACCTTCAGATGGCAAAATACAACTGAAGAGAGAAATCATAATAAAAGCTCACTTCTTCTAACTATCTTTGAATAAACTAGGTACTTTTTTTTACCTTGTAAAATTTAAGCCGTTCATAAAATTAATGAAAACAACCTCCTGAGGCTGTAATTCTTCAGCAACCCAAGGCTTTAAGCACTTGTTTAACTGAAGGGGTCCCTATACTTCTGACTCAGGGCAGTGTACTGCCCCTAATTGTACTAAAACAACGGTTTTGGGGCTGTGAGATGGATCCTGACATATGTAGTTATTTGGTTAAAGAAACACCAGGTGGCCCATAGCAGAGTTGGTTTTGACCTTGATCAACCTTTTCATAGTATCCAACCTGTCATCACAACAGAGAATGACAAATGCCTAACTACAGGGAGATCTCAGCAGTCAGCCAAGAAGGAAGAAACTGGGACTAAAACCAGAAGATCTGCCCAAATGCTTCACACCATGGAGCTGTGGTTTTAGGAAGAACTAGCTGGGTCATACTTCACAACCTCGAACTTCGCATCACCCTTTTGCATGCACCATTCTGCTTAATCCCTTTTTTAGCACTGAGTGATTGCCATGAAAAGCTCCTTCTCAGTTACCATTTCTGCATGTAAAGCCTTAGGTCAGAATTTCTGTCTCTATGAACCTGAAACTCCTGCATAATTACAATCTACTACATGTAGTTGCTATACATACTTGCAAATGACTACGTTTATGGATTGATTTTTTTTTTTTTTAAGCAACCTACACAAAATTTTTTTTAATCTCTGCCAAGACCCCAGCTATGTTCTTCTTGAGTTTAGTTATATAATATATATTGGCTTTGACCTAAATATTTCCCAATGTCAGAAATATTCTTAAAATCAAATCAGAAGAGGTACCTAGTACCAGACTTCTTGTTTCCTAGTTAGTTCTTTTTCAAAAAAATGTAGCTGCAAATATTTAAAAACAGTTGAGATGTAAGTACCATGATTTCACTGATAATAAAAGTATATCAGTTTAAAGTCTGGGAAATGCTGAAGGACTGAGAGAGAAAAGATGAGTTGCATGCCAAATCCCTCACAGATACGGTGGTCCTTTATGAATACCAGAGGCACACCTGTATGTCTTAGTGAGCAAATGAAAAGGAGATGCTTCCAGAAGAAGTTCCAGATGGGCAACAAGTACTATTGTCCCTCACCCCACAGCCTCACTGGTGGCTAAGATGGGTTATTGTGTATGTCCATTACAAACAACACATGGTCAAATACAGTTGCAGCTTTGGGTAATGCACTTCTCTGTGTAAAAACAGTAAGTTTTCTATGCATTTCAAAAAATCTACTGAGTTACCGCGATGTTAACAGCCAGTGACAAAGACAGCCCAAGTGAATAAAAAGGAACCAGGAAACAGACACTGTAGGAATGCTATAGTAGTTTTTGAAAATAGTTCAGATATATTCTCGAATAATAGAAAAAAAGCTGAGAAGTACATCTTTCCTGAAAGATAGACATCTCAGATTTGGGACTATATTCATTACTGTATAAGATTTTCTACATCTATCATATGTATTTTTTAATTAGCATTAATGTTCTGGTTTTAGAGCAAAATTCATTTCACGTGGACAAAACTGGTGAATACCTACCTGTATTTGGAGACGACTCTGCAAGCCTCTATCTGTCTGCACCACCAGCATTATCATATACATTTAATGGAGCAAAGTAAAAAGACCAAGCTCTAAGTCTAACCACTTATTTGGAAAAAGGTAATAAAGTAATAACCTCACCTGCACAGACAAGCCTGAGATGTATTGTGTATAAATTGCAGATCATGTACTAAATCCATCTAGGGAAAGCGTAATTTGTAAATGCAAAACCTAACAACCATCCTCCCAATTACAAACTCTAGATGATAAAGCTATTTCATAAGGGACTCTTAGGTGGATTTTTCCATAACTTGTGTCATTTTTTTGTTCCCAAGTCAAAAAAGGAAATTAAAGTGTGCTTTGTGGTATTTACTAAATTTGGCATTGAATAACTTTCCCTCTTTCAACTTCGTAAATCTGTTAAGGGTTAGTAAACCTGTGTAACCATTAAAAATGGTGTTTACTCTTTGACTAAAGCATGTGCCAATATACAGAAGCCAGAAAAATGGAACAAAGTGGCTTATTGAAAAGTCTTCCGTTTGAAAAAGTAATTAAACAAACTGGCCCTTCCTCTGGGAAGTATGGCTTGGCTTCATGGCCTTGGATAAGGAGACTATTTAACCTGAGATGCTTCACTGAGCAGCTGGTAATAGAAAATCTTCCGATCTGAAGTAAAACAATTATCACCAGCCTTGTATTAAGTTCTTGGTAGCTGGGTCTGCCAGCAACACACTACAGCCTCTGGCAAGTTCAAAAGGCCATTCCCATGGTAAGGCTGCAGAGGTTCCCCTTTGTCCGTTCTTAAACCGTTAAGTCAGTGAGATAGCTGGCATTTAGGAAGGTAAGAGATTGCCTGATGAGTCACCAATCTTCTTTTGTTTCCTCAGTTGTGGGGCACATTTCTTGGCAATGTCAGTCTCTCCCTATCTGCATTCCCTGATGTCTCACAGGTGACAGGACCCAAAAAAGCCGCAGCAGAATAGAGGTCCTTCTACTCCCCTCTCCCTCCCTGCCTCCGTCCCCAGGGCTGGCCCCCGTTCCTTTCCGTGGCACAGACGCAAGCCGCTCCGTACCGAAACGCAGCGTGCGGCGCGCCTCTGCGGGGTCTGGAGGACACCTCGGTCNTAATTTAGGCCCTGGCTATAAGCAATATTAAAATAGAAGGAGGAAGCTGGCAGCAGCAGCCTGACTTCAGGCTTCAGAAAGCCTGTGAGAGCCTGCCAAAACACAATCTTAGCTGAAGGCATTAGCACATCTGAGACACAGCCCACCCCCACCACCACCACACACCCGTATGCCTAAAAACAAAAACACAGCAAAACCAAAAATGCTCTCCAGCAAAGCCACCGTCTCCATCTCGTGGTGGGTCGTGTGGGGACGAAGCAGAGCCTACGCACGGGTTTTGGCGATAATGTGGGAGAGAACAGTAACTACCACCCCAGATGAAACTAAATATGACAAGTTCAGCGTGCAGCAAGTCTGTGCAGTCAATTTATACATCCCTCAAATAGGGTGTCATGAAAATGTGAACGCTGTTTTAATAGATGGGCACCTTGACCTGACAGAAGTTTGGCCTCGGTCCCCCTGTGCCCAGGCAGCCTTGAGACACAGAGACGGGCTGTCCCTCCCCCTCCCAGGCCGTGTGGGGAGGCAGGAGGGGGCTGATGGATGGTTTTGTGGACAAAGGAGAGAGGGATGAATTATAAATCACAAATTGATCTCTGCAGCAGAATAAAAGCAGGATGTGGCAAGGTACACCTAGGTCAGTGTTACACAGGTGCCGGCTTTGGAATTAGTTTCCTGAACATCTGCAGCAAACATAAAAAACAACTGCCAGTACAAGGAGGGAGGAAAGAAAAGAACACATCTCACGTTGCATGGATCAAACCAATGAACAAAACAAGAAAAACAAGAAAAAAAAAAAAAAAGGGGTTTTCTGTCACTGGATGCTGTGTTTGTAATTTCCTAGTTTAAGCTGTATGTTTTGCTGCGTCATTAAAGAAAATAATAATATTNAAAAAGTTACATATCCTAAAAATTCTTCAAACCTATTTATTGAACATGATGTATCACAAGTGACAGACTGCCTTTTAATGTTGAGAACTTTTTATTTTTTCTTTTAAGTACACTGGCTTCAAATTTTGACTTTTTGTTACTTTTCCTCTCACAAGGCTGCTACTGGCTTTTTAAAGTATTTATTTTAAATTTTTAAAAATTACCTGTTAGGAAAATCACAAAATTATCAAATAAGTATTAAAATTATATATTAAAAAAAAAAGCCATAAAGAGAGTGTTCTGACAAAATGAAATTTATCCCACAAAAGAGTGTTTTAAAAACACAAATCTGGCTTAGCTGTCAACAGAAGCTGGTAGAAAAATTTGTATAAAACAAAACAAAACTAAAACAATTGAAGGAAGTATTAGAGATAAAATATCTATGTTGTGGGAGGAGACTGGAAGCAAGAATTATTCAAATTACCTAGTGGCTTGGGGAACTGATACAATTTTCTCCCTTGAGATAAAATCCTGGGCACTGAACAACTTGGAATAGCTCAGAGCTGCTCTGAACATGAGTCTTTTTACAGAAAATGTCAGGGAAAGAGCATTAAAAATTAACAAATCCTGCTGCATATACGTCTTGTAGCAAGGGCTACTGTTATCCTACAGGTAAATCTCCTCCACAAACAATAGCATGCTTTGAAGAGGCCATCTCCTCGGCTTGGTCCAAGTCTCCTCCGACTGTCAGCCTGACCACAACTTTTAAATACAGGACATAGCAGGTTCTTCAAACAGCTCCCCTCTTCCTATAGGAGCTGAAAGCTTGCACACACATGCAAAAAATATGTGTGGTGGAGGCAGCCACACACTAGCTAATTTGGTGTTTTCCCAGTTTTGACCAGAGAGTACCTTATCACTCTCACTCTCCTTTCTCAACTCAGCTATAGAGAAAACAAGGCAACACAAATTTCCTCATGCTGTAAGAACTCCAGCACTGGTAACATATTGCAGTGACAATATGGCACCACTACTGCTGGTGGCAAAGTATCGTACAGAGAAGCCGGCACTTGCTCAAACTGCAGTATGTCTAAGCAGACCAATCCAGGTGGACAAGGATCTCTTCTTTTCTGCAGTCAGAGCTGGTTCAAACACCTTACTGTATCCCAGAGACCAACCAAAGAGGGAAAAGAGGAAGGTCACTTTGGAAACAGAGGCAACATTTCTTCACACAAGCCTTGCCCTGTTGTGCCTCCCACTACCCTTACAACATCCTGTCTTGCATAAAAGACATTTATTTAATAGCAGTAACAGAGCTGTGGGAAAAGGCTTTTAAAGTTCAAGAGTGGAGTAGGGGTTGAAGGAAGACAGGAGACGGTGGGGGACTTCTGTGTCATACATCTTAGTAAATGAAGCCAGGGAACACTTCATGCTGAATTTAAGCCTGGGAAAGACTCATCTATAGCTAGATTGTCTTAAAGGCTTTTTTGTGGTTGGTTCGTGTTTGTGGTTTTTTTTCTTTTTTGGTGAGAAGGCATCTAGATGGGTGGTTTTCTATAATAAACAAATGTAACAAACCAGAATGCAAAAAAAGTATACAATCTGGAAAAAGGAATTTTTAATGAGGGCACTGCAAATGACATTTTCCCTCTACCTTAGAATGTTGCAAATAGCAAATTAGCATATCTCAGAGTGGAATTTCTGCTACAGGAGAGATGAAAGGTTAACTGTCTGAAGAGTAAAGAATATGTTTGACATCTATTTAGAAAAGCACGAGTCTTCTAATAAAAGTAGAGGCCCCACTTGATGCTCCTAATTCTCCTTCAGTGTTTGCATACACTTTCAAATAATTAGAGAAACTCACTCTAGAAAGCCTAACTGAACAATAAGTAAAAAAAAAAAAACCC